>JZKD02S1618930.1:112260-166403 GCA_000966675.3 Picea glauca
TTTAGATCTCTAATAGATCTGAACCAAACTTTAACTGAGCATAACACTCAGGACCTATTTCCTTGTGGCTGTTTCATCTTCAGAGGTAAGGCTGTGGACAGGTATGTATTTCATTGGAATGCTTATCATTAATTAGATTCAATCTACTGCTGTTAGAGATATAATTTCTGTTTTAGTTTCAGTATATGATCTGAGTTTAATAATGCTGAAATAGAACTGTTAAACAGTGACTGTGATCTAAACCTTGTTATTACATTGAGCTTGAATTTACTGTTGAAGTATTTGTATAGATCTCTGCTGTCTAACTTAGAGGATTGGAATATCTCTGTTAAGTTAGGGTTTTCATTTTTCAGTTTAAGATCTAGATTTATTGATTATATGACTTTACAATCTTAAGATCAGAGTTCTATTCTACTGTCACTGCCTATTGCTGTTCTGTACTTCAGATCTAAAGGATTTTGTTTTGAATTTCAAAAGGAGACTGTTGTTTTACTCTTACCCTAAAAATTTAACACAGCCGACAGGATTCGACCCCGTGTCACGCGAGTACGATACTGTCGTTGTTACCAATTCCCCTAGTTACAAAAAAAAAATAGTAAATTAAAGCCAAAGGTATAGAGTAAGTTAATAATTAATAATTAAGGTTAATTACAAGTAATTAATGACACATATTAAAGTTAATTTACAATAAGTAATTAGTAGTAAGTAATAATAAGTGATGTTAATAAATAGGTCAAGTAAACTATGTAATAAGTAATAAAGATACTATTAATGTATAAGGTACATAAATAATAATATAATAGATACATATGGAATTAAGAATAGTAGATTCAGGCCTTGGGGTATATAGGGAAGTAATTAATGGATAAAAGAGAATATTAACATAAGCAAGGCTAACCTAAAGAATTAAAAAGACTAGGGTTTAGTATGTAAACTCAAGAATTTAATAGAGAACCTAGGTGTAGTTAAACTAGGTTATATGCGGTATTTAGTAGGAAGAGGGTGGAATAAGTACTAATGGCATGCTAGGGAAAAGAAAAGAGACTAAAGGGGCCCTAAATCGAAGCACCAATAAAGAGAAAATAGAGAGAGGAGAGGGGAAACGTCATACCTGAATGTACGAACCTCATCTTCTAGGACTCCTTAGTTGGTTTATCAAGGGAAGCCAATTGCTACTAACCTTTAGACTGCCATTTATGTTCATATTGTTTGTATGTTTGATTATTTTGAGGGCCTCTCTGAAGCGTCTTTTGTAGTAGAAATGCAAAACCATCAAAAAGCAACATAAGCAAGAAGGAAGATTTTTGTGTCTTCAAGGAATACATGATGCTTGGTTTTGAGAGAGTGTTCTGCTAAGGCAAAGGTGCAACAACGTTCATTTCTAATGTCGGATTCATGTTCCTTAATCCTTACTTGGAATGATAGTCTTGTTTGACCATTGTATGTTTGATTATTTCGAGGGCCTCTCTGAAGCGTCTTTTGTAGTAGAAATGCAAAACCATCAAAAAACAACATAAGCAGGAAGGAAGATTTTTGTGTCTTCAAGGAATACATGATGCTTGGTTTTGAGAGAGTGTTATGCTAGGGCAGAGGTGTGACAACGTTCATTTCTGATGTCGGATTCATGTTCCTTAATCCTTACTTGGAGTGATCGTCTTGTTTGACCATTGTAGCATTTTCCACGGGAACAAGAGATCTTGTAGATTCCTTTCCCCTAACGCTCGTCGGTGGGGTCTTTTACGGACCTCATTCTTTGTCTGACAGTTATCAGGGGTTTGAAGGAAGTTGTGATTTCCTTTGTTTTCAATACCTTAGCAATCTTGTCTGTGACCCCACTGATGTAGGGAAGGTATGCCTTCATGATGGTGGTTGAATTATTCCAAGGTCGAGTCCTTCTCTCTTTCTTTTTCATTGCATTCTTTATGTCCTTATCTCGGTAGCCTATGCTTCTAAAAACCTTTGATAGGTGATCTATCTCTTGTTCAAAATGCTCCTTGTCAGAGATTCTTACTGCCCTAGTGGCTAAGGTATTAAGGACTCCTATCTTCTGAGAAGGGTGGTGATGAGAGTCCACGTGTAGGTAGCTATCCGTGTGAGTTTTCTTTCTGAAGACTTTGTGACCTAGTGTTTTGTCTTGCTTCCTGGTGACTAGTACATCTAGGAAAGGAATACTTTCATTTTCTTCTAATTCCATGCTAAATTTTATGTCTTTCGATTTCCATTGAGTTGTTCAAAGAATTTGTTCAGTTCTTCGCTACCATGGGGCCACTTGACATTGGTATCGTCGACATACCTTTTCCATCTAGATGGTTTTAGGGGGTATGATTCCAAGGCTTTCTTCTCAAACTTCTCCATGAAGAGGTTGGCTACAATCAGAGATAGAGGGGATCCCATGGCCACCCCGCTTATTTATTCAAAAAACAGACCTCTACTAATTTAGTTGTTTCAGGGTCTACCACTTCATTGATAAAGAGGGAAGCCTCATTTAACGAAATTTCAGTAAAGAGGGACACCACATCAAAGCTAATAAGCATGTCCTTTGGTTCCACTTTTTCTTCCTTGATGAGTTTCACAAAATCACTTGAAACATTGATGTAGGAGTCTGTGTTGTCGACTAATGGACTTAAGATCTTTACTACATACTTTGCAATTTTATAGGTTGGTGAACCGATTGTGTTGACAATCGATCTGAGAGGGATTCCTTCCTTATGGATCTTAGGGAGTCCATATATTCTAGGGGTGATTAAGCAGCTTGGAGTGAGTCGCTTCTTTGTCAATTCATATAAGTTGGAGTCTTTAATGACTTTCTTGACTTCTTTAATCACCTTAGATATTGGGTTGCTACTCAGCTTCTTGTAGCTCCCAGTGTTGATGAGGTGCTCCTTCATTTTATTGTTCTAATCTGTCTTGTTCATGACCACCATGGCCCCTCCTTTGTCGACCTTTAAAACCACAATGTTTTCATTATTTATGAGGTTCATGAGGGCATCATGCTCCTCCTTCTTGCTTATGTTTCTTTTTGGTGATTTTGCATTTCTAAGGATAATAGCGCAATATTGTTTGATGTTGTCCTTGTCTTCATCGCTTATATTTTTAATGATATCTTCTATGCTACACATTATGCTTTCCACTGGGATGGTTCTTGGAGCAATGGAAAAACCCAGCCCTTTTCTTAATATGTTCATTTCATCTTCACAATCCTTTTTTTCCACGTTATTTTTGAAGCGTTTCTCCTGTTTGCAACGTTACTCACGTTTTTGTTATTGCTTGAATTATTGTTTGCAGCGTTCCTCACGTGGAATTTATTTTAAAATTCAATTATGTGTTTTATAATTTATTTTAAAGTTTAACTATGTTTTCTTTATGTTCTCTTTCTTTCTTATTTGTTGTAGATGTTTGGTGGAAAAACTACGGTACAAGGGCACCAAATTTAGAGAGATTTGACATCTGAATCCTCAGACAAACCTGTAGCTCTTCGGGATGTGAGCGCAATTGGAGTATATTTGAAAAAATACACTCAAAGAAACGCACCAGGTTAGAACTTAGAACTTCAACAGAGCAATTGCATTTATTGTAATTTATGAGTCTATGACCCTTAAGATCCATTAAATTTATTATGACCCTCTTACAGGTTGGAGTTCTCGCATCTCAATGACACAGTGTATGTCCATTACTATCTCCGACTATGGTCGAGGAAAATGGATAGAACACCGGATGTGGATGTCGTTTCCTTGGACAATATTGATTTATTGTCTAGAGGGTGGAGGATGAGGTGCCTATCATGGAGGAAGCAACTGCATGGTTAGAGGAGGAACAACAACAGGAGGAGCAACAGGGGGAGGGGGAGGAGGAGGAGGAGGAGCAACAGCAGCAGCAGTTTGAAGAGATCATGGAGGGTGATGTGCTAGCGTCAGCACCACCTTCAATACTTATTGATACACCTACTTCTACACACACCAGTCACCATCTACTGTCAAACTCGGGGCCTTCTACTGTCAGGGACAGGCCTAACAAACATCCTATTAAATTTTCCCGTAAAAGGGGGAGAGGGCATTGATATTAGATAGTTGGCTGCTAGTTTTGTTTCATTTGTCATTGTACATCTACCTCATGATGATGATATACATTTATAATTATATATGTGATGTCATTTTGTATTGGTTATGGGTTCAGAATTCAGTATCGACTTTGATGTATCATTTTTTATTTCACATCCACTACATCATATATATCAGTGATTTCTCCATATTTATGTGCCGATGTGTTTATCCGATGTTGTTGTTGCTTTATATGTTTAAAAAATTCAAAAAAATGAATACATTTTGTATTTTTTAATGTTTGTTATGGTTTGCCGATTTTTTCGAAAACGATGTTTTTCGGACCCTCGCCAATTTTTTGTCAATGCGCGAGTATTGAAGGAAGCTGCAGTTACTAGTTGCCAGACGAAGGAAGAGAGAGAGGCGCATTGCTTAGGAGAGGATATTCTCTAGTGTTTGGTTTATTGTCTTGGCATTGGATTGGCTATGGTACTTGGTTATTGAATCTATATTAAAGAAGTTTTGCTAGGTTTTCTTCCCCTTGAGGGTTTCCCGAGATAAATGCTTGTGTACTCTTGTGATTGTGTTTCTCTCAGTGATCCTATCTATGCTATGGTTATCTAGTAAATTGAAAAGAAACCTAATAATAGCTTAAACCTTAACATGGACTACAAGGAGACTTTCGCTCCAGTCACCAGGTACACTTCCATTAGAGAAGTGATGTCCTTAGTCTCCAGTATGGGATGGAGGATACATCAAATGGATGTAAAGACAACTTTCCTTAATAAGATAATTGAGGAAAAAGTGTACATAGAGCACCCTCAAGGCTTTGAGATTAGTGGAAAGGAGTCCCATGTTTGCAGGTTGTAAAAGGCCTTGTATGGACTCAAATAGGCACCAAGAGCATTGTATTCCAAGATTGATGGATACCTACAAAGTATGCGCTTCACCAAAAGTGAGGCAAATCCCAACTTATATTTCATATTTGTTGAGGTTGATCTACTCATTTTGATGGTGTATGTAGATGACTTGTTCCTTACAGGTTCATAGAAGCTCATTGCAGGGTGCAAGGAAGATATGGAAGTTGAGTTCAAGATGAAGGACATCGGCATGATGCATTACTTCTTGGGGTTGGAAGCTTGGCAGAGACCAAGGGAGATTTTCCTTTGACAAGGTTAGAATGCAGTTGAGATCCTAAAAAGAGACTGAATGGAGGAATGTAGACCCATGGACACGCCTATGATCACTAACCTGAAGAAGGTCACTACTTCAGATTCAAATATGGTGGATCCCACATTGTGCAGGCAGTTGATAGATTCTTTGATGTATCTAGTCAACACTAGTCTAGATATATGTTTTGCAGTGAACACCTTAAGCCATTTCATGGTGGAGCCAAGGCAAGAGCATTGGGTAGCAGCAAAACATGTGCTCAGATACTTGAGAGGCATAATGGAGTATGGGTTGAGATATCTTGGAGATAGTGAGGTGAAGTTGCAAGGGTATACAGACTCGGAATGTGCAGGCAATGCAGTAGATAGGAAGAGCACCTCAAGATGTCGCTTTAGCTTGGGATCAGCAATGATATCATGGTTCAACTGGAAGCAAACTTCAGTGGCACTTAGCTTAGTTGCAGTATCTCGGATCCGGCTAGTCTAGGAAATGTTGCTAACCTGCTATGTCTGATGTCTGATCTGATACACCGAGGGTTTTTGGATGCATTTAAGCTACGGGTTTTTACATGCTTGGTGTTTTTCGCATGTGTGTGTAGATAAATAAGTGTTTACAGCATATGATTAAGCATACAGAAAGTAAATGACACAATAGACTGCAAATCATATATTATAATATTTCTGCGGATTACAATGTCGTATGCAGCGGAATAAAATAAATCTCTCGGCTAGATCAGAGACAAAAGGATCTTAGTCAGAATACAATAAGCAACTAAAACAATGATACCCGAAATAGAAGAAAGTTGTTGGATCCATGGATGAGCTATAGGATCTACTGAGAGCTACGGCAACTGCTGCAAGTCTGGAAAGTTCGCCCTGGTGGCTAAACTCCTCGGATCTGCCAGGAAACTATCTCAAACAGTGCGCCCTAACCTCATGCACACTCTCGATAGCTGACCAACTAAAGATCGACCCTCTGACGATCTGTACGGATATCGGATGGATCCCCCTCGGGAAATGAGCCCCAACTGCTACTGGAAACTGCACCCTAGTGATTCCTCCGTCAGAATCCACAGATAAGGGTCTCTAAAATGGTTTGGAAGGATTTCCCTGGATCTGATCTAATGATCTCTCAAGAATCCAAAATGTGTCCTCCCCAACTGTCGCACCCTTAATGGTTGAATAATGCGCCCAAGATTATTTCTCCGTCGGAATCTGACGGGAAACCAGGAAATAGATGCACCTCGCCTTCCTCTCAACTAGGTCAGAAGGGAATCCCTGGATTCTCCCTGATTGGGACAAGTCGACTCACTAAACCTCCTCAGAAGTTGTGCCCTCACCCTGAATAAGTGCGCCCTTGTTGTTGCAACCTATGTAACTGCTGCGAAAGATCGGTGAAAGATCTGTGTGATCTCCCCGGTGACTAGGGTGTGTCTCTCAACACTGAAATCAACCACTGGGTGTATTCCTCCTGGAATCCATAGAGCTCTCTCTCCTGAGATGCGCCTCTCCTCAATAACAAGTCAAATTCTTCATAATGATGAATTAGGGTGCTTTACCCTTTCTTTATAGCTTCTTGAAACCCTAATTCGTTGTTGACCTATTTTTAGCTTATCTGTTCAATTTTTAGCTCACTTTGACTTAAAAGCGCTTCTAGTCACTTTTAGCTCAATGTCACTTTCGAATTATAACACCCTCGACTGAAGTGACCTCTCGTAACCCTGTTTATCCCTATATGGCCCTAGCTATAGTCTAACGGGGTTGTTTAGACCATTAAGCCTCCTCTCTGGAGCTCCTATTTGGAAAGGGACATTACATCAGTAGAGGCAAAGTATATGGCAGCTAGTACCGCCAATTGTGAAGCCATCTGGCAACACAGGTTACTAGCAGGATTATTTGATCAAGAGTTAGATCCCACAATCATTCACTGTGATAATCAGAGTTGTATCAATCTCTCTGAGAATCTAATATTTCATGACAAGTCCAAGCACATAGAGATCAAGTATCACTTCATCCGAGACAGGATTCAAAAAGGAGCAGTGAAGCTCCAGTATGTACCCACATATCAACAGGTTGCAGATATTCTAACCAATCCCTTAGCAAAAGGAAAGTTTGAAGCATTCTATTTTATATTTCACTTTGTTTATAAAGTGAAAGTCTTTTAATTAGCTATTGAGTCTAATAAATTGCATTTTAATGCATTAGTAATATAGACTAAACTCATTCGTTGATCTCACCAAGAGATTAGGGTTTTGGCAAAAGTATTAAGGCAAGTCAAGATAGAGGATAAAGACACATTCATTCTTCACTAAGAAGGTTTTGTCCAAAAGTGAAGAAAAAGGCCCCGTAAAGGAGAAAACAGTGCAACAGTGAGAAGAGCAACCCCAAGAGTGATTGCAGGTTACAAATCTATCCGCGTAGTGAATTACATAAAGACCATACAGATGTGTACAGTCGTACGGACAGCCTGTATAGTCATATGGACAGAGTCATACCGCAGGTTTCTTAGACCTGTTTTGCACTTTTCTCATTCAGCAACCAAAAAACCTCATTTTTTAGGTGTCCTTTTAAGTTGTGAGTCATTAATGATAAGCTGATTTCAAGGATAGATTTCATGTTTCGTGTTTTATACTTCCTCTGTATTTTCCAGCCATCTATGTAATTGATATATGCTCAGATTTTTATTTTTGTTAGAGTAAATTCAAGATCTGATTTATTTAATAAAGTAGCATAGGACAGCAATCACGTAGAGTCTGGAAAATTCACAGTTTATCGTGGAGCCAAGGTAGGAACATTAAGTAGCAACAAAACCTGTGCTCATGTATTTGACAAGCACAATGGAGTATGGACTAAGGATATCTTGGAGATGGTGAAGTGAAGTTGCAAGGGTATTCAAACTCAGATTGGGCAAGCAATGCAATAGACAAGAAGAACACCTCAAGGCATTGCTTTAGCTTGGATAAACGATGATATCCTAGTTCATTGAGAAGCAGACTTCAATCTCACTTAGCACAGTAGAGGTAGAATACATGGTAGCCAATACTACTAATTGTGAGGCCATTTGGCTTCGCAAGTTACTTTCAGGATTGTTTGATCATGTAATGTCCCTAGGCAAGGTGAGTTGGGATACTATGGTTTACTGTGTAATTTAAAGTGTCTTTGGTGTTGTATTCCCGTCAAATAGCTTATAGTCATATATTCTTATGCAAGATCTGATCGAAGAATTTTTACAAACAGTTTGCTTGCAATGTGTATTAAATGTAAACGAAGCACATAAATGGAAGGAATAGCATTGGCATTCTTTATTATGAGTGAATCTGGAAAATACAACAACAGTAAATCAACTAAAGGTTTCCATAGCAGCTATAGCAAACACTATAGAACTCAAGTAGAACCTGGAAAATGATGCCAATGTTTCTTCAAACTGTTGCCACTATTCAGAGAACCTTCCCAATTGTTCGTTTCCCACTCTGACGTAAATTGTCCAGCAGAGATGGTACTCGATCCACCTCAAACCCCATGATTTAGATAAAGAACCTCTCGACCTACATAAAGAATTCCCACGAGTCTATTATTCTCTACAGATCTGCAGAAAGAGACCCCGTGATCTGCCAAATCTCACGGATCTATAGAAAGGGAGTGGCTCGATCCTTCAAAGGATTCTCATGGCACTTCCTTGCCTCCACAACCCTGCCATACAATCGCAGCCTCCTCTAGTCTTCACACCCTGATCACAAAAGGGATCGAGTCCCCTCAATAAACCCCTAGTGACCTGCTAAACCTTCACAACCTTACTAGATTACCACGATCCTACAAAATGAGAGAAGAATCGGCCCTCAAGATGGCCCATGATCCTCCTAGCCAAATCGCCAAAACCTCCACGCTAAAGTAAAACGAGAAATGGAACTCCATAATTGTCAAGTAGATCGTTGCAACTCACCAAATTGAAGAAGAACCCACGGGATGAAACTCCAGTGGAGATTTTGGATGAATCTCCCTCTTACCTAGCTAGGATGGATATCTCACCACCAAAACCAAGTTAGCAAGGGAAGGGTTTTGCCCAAAACCCTAATGAAAACCCTAGCTACGAGAGCACTTCAAATAAGATACCAAATCATAATGATGAAGTGAGGGCTATACCTCATTTTATTCTTCCTCTGAGCCCTCTAGATCTTTCCCTTTTTGACCAAATCACCCTTACCTTATTTTCCTTCCCATATTCACTTAAACATTAAAAATCACTTTTTGATGTTTAAGTAATTAATTATTTTATTTTTATTTAATGTCACTTTAGGATTTTGTCATCTTTTTAACCCAGTGACACTAAATAAATCCCCATGGCTCCCTTTTTCTGTTGACTATAGCCTACATGAGTCATATAGGCTACTAAGTCATCCCCCGTCATGAAAAATTGGAAGAGGGTTGTTGGGTATGTGTTATATTCTTTGCACGAGTATGTGTTATATTCGTTTTTCGTGTTGCCTCAATTTTTGTGTCCATTGTTGGGCGATTTTTCGACACATGGTTTTTGCCAATGGTTTTCTATTTTCAGTTAAGGAATTAGGGTTGTTGACTAATCCAGGTCATTGGGCTAGGGTTTTGGATGTCGTTGGCTCCTATATGTATATTGTATTGTAAACAATGTATCACTATGAATGAATATAGAATATATTGGTTTTCCCAGTTTGGGTTTCCAGGGGAAAAATCTCTGTGTAATGTTTGTATTTGCCATTGTATCTTTTCTGTTCTTTTACTGAAAATATGTTTGCAGATATTGTACAAGGTTAAAATCTATAGGGACATTACAGATCAAGGGTTGGAACCTACAATTATTCACTGTGATAATCATAGTTGCATCAAACTCTCTGAAAATCCAGTGTTTCAAGACAAGTCCAAGCATATAGAGATCAGATATCACTTCATATGAGACAAGATTCAGAAAGGAGCAACAAAGCTCCAGTATATTCCCACAAATCATGACATAGTTGATATTCTAATTTCTGACCAAGCCATTGGCAAAAGGGAAGTTTGAAGCATTTGGAGACAGACCTGGATTGGTGCAGGATTATTTCCTCACTAACAGGGAGTGTTCAAAAATATAGCTCGGACAAGAATTTTTGCACGGGTTCAGAGTGAACATGCTAGAAGTAGTTCGAGTAATTTTAGAAAAGTAATTTTATTTCGTAATTCACTTAAGTAGAAAAAGTGAAGTCTTATATTTAGTTGTTGAAACTAATAAAGTGTATTTCATGCATTTATGACTTATACTATAGGAATTAATCTCAACTATAGATCTCACTAAGAGATTAGGGTTTCAGGTAAAAGTATAAAAACAAGTCAAGATAGAAGGTTCAGACACATAGTTGGACAAGCTTGAGCAAACAAGAGAGAGAGAGAGAGAGCAGATCATTTTAGGAAGTAGGAGTAGTCATACAGTAGAAAGCATACAATGCATATCCGTACAAATCCATGCAATCGTACAAATCAATACAATTCTATACATTCTTACGATACAGTGATGTAGAATCATACGAACTGATCGTACAACCGTACAACAGGGCCAAATCAACAGGCTTTGCTATTTTCTTTTCGTTTCTCAAGTAGGAAGTACACCTTGTTCAAGGTGATTTTGTTTCTCGTGTAGTTGCTAGGTTTTAGCAAACAATGGAAGTTTCCATGTAAGTTTTTCAAAGGAATGAAAAGCTTATTTGAGGAAGAAATCCTTGTGTGTGTGTTTTATGATTCCGCTATTTATTTTAGAGTATTGTGTAATTGATGCTAAGGTCTGAAATTAATTTCTACATCAATTAAATTGAGAAATTTATTGGTTTAAAATGAGATCATAAATACAGCAGTCATCTAGGGCTGGAAGTTTTTAACACTAATGAAGCAAGACTTAGGAGCAGAGGTTGAGCTTGGTGATGATGCCAAGTATCTAGTAGCGAAAGTTGGCAATATTCCCTTCCAACTCAAGTTAAGTAAAGTTGGCAATATTCCCTTCCAACTCAAGTTAAGTAACTCTTTAGATTTTGATTACGTCTTGTTTGTTCCAAGTCTCGGAAAGAATTTGCTTTTTGTTTCCATAGTGGAAGATAAGTCTATGCACTTGAGTTCAAGAACCAATAAGTCCTCATCAGACAAAACGAATCTAGCCCAGATACGATTCAAGTCATAGGGATTAGAGGAGGTAATCTTTACAGGTTGCAAGGTGGAAATATTCGAGCCCTAGTTCATAACAGTGACAACTTGTGCGAGTTGTGGCACAAGAGGATGGGACACCTGCATCACAGAACATTGCCTATTCTAAGGGAGACATTCATAGGTCTTCCAAAATTCAACATTTAGCAACATAGAGTATGTAGAGGGTGCACACTTGGCAAGCATGCCAAGGTTGTTTTCCCAAGTAATGAGCATAGGTCTAGGAAGATTCTAGACCTGGTGCATTCCAATGTTTATGGACCAATGTCAATGACATCAATTTTACGAAGCATCTACTACGTTTCCTTCACTGATGACTTCTCCCACAAAACTTGGATCTCTTTCCTAGAGACCAAGGATGAGGTTTTTAGCAAGTTATAAGAGTTCAAAGCTCTAGTTGAAAACCAAACAGGGAATAAGATCAAAGTCTTGAGATCAAATAATTGGGGTAATTATAACTCCAAGAAGTTTGAGGGTTTGTGCAAAGAGGAAGGAATCAAGAGAGAGTTGATTGTTCCCTACAACCCACAGCAAAATGGGGTTACATAACAGAAGAATCGATCCATTGTTGGAGCTACTAAAGCCATGATTCATGACCAGGGCTCATCAATTTGTCTTTGGGCAGAAGCATACAACACAACAATCTACATCCAAAAACGGTGTCCTCGCAAGATCATGGAAGACAAGACACCAAAGGAGGCATTCATTAGTGTAAACCTAGAGGTGAGTTATTTCTGAATTTTTGCTTGACCAATTCATATCCATGTATCGATAGAAAATAGGACTAAGTTAGAACTTCCAACATGTAGGGTTCATTTATAGGTTACAGTGAGACTTCAAAGGCTTATAGGATCTATATTCCAAAGCAGAGGAAGACAATAGTGAGTAAGGATGTAAATTTTAAGGAAGACTTTGCATCCAAGAATTCCCATGAACCTATTCCAATGACAAAGAATGAGGAGCTGGAAGTTCCAAACGTTGAGCCTGGGTCACCAATGACTTCAAGAGTAGTACAACAGGCGTCACGTGAAGAAAAGGAGACAGTAGCCCATTCTACTTCTGTCAGGAAACCTCGATGGTTCTTGAAAGATGCTCAATAGTATGTTGAGGCTCTTAAAAGCACATTTAGAGAGAGCAGACCTCCAAAGAAGTTTCCAAACTACATGGCATTGATGAGTAGCATCATAGATTCCTCGCCTCTCAGCTTTTAGGAGGCAGCAACCTAGCAGGTATGTCGAGATACCATGGTGGAGTACACCTCCATCATGAAGAATGATATTTGGGACATAATGCCAAGACCAAAGGGGAAGTTAGTAGTGAGTTCCAAGTGGCTCTACAAGATCAAGCATGCAACAAATGGCAACATTGAGAAGTTCAAAGCGAGGTTCACGGCAAGAGGGTTCTCCCAAAAATCGAGAGTGGACTATGAGGAGACATTTTCTCTAGTCGAAAAAACACTTCCATTAGTACAGTTGTATCCTTAGTTTTATTTATGGGATGGAATACATAAAATCGATGTGAAGATGGCTTTCCTTAATGGGGTCATTAAGGAAGAAGTTTACATAGAGAAACCTCACGGTTTTGAGTTAAATGGGAAGGAGTCTCATGTGTGCAGGCTTAAGAAAGCCTTGTATGGACTCAAGAAATCACCAAGAGCATGGTATTCCAAAATAGATGGATATCTATAGAGTATGGGCTTCACCAAAAGCAAAGTAGATCCTAACTTATATTATATATTTGTTGTGATTGATCTGATCATTTTGGTGTTGTATGTAGTGTTGATATTATGGTAGCTGCGGGAGGTATTAACCTCCACGTGTAACCTTTGACAAGACTAGAATATTCCGGTAAGTAAGAGAACCCTAAAACTTTGGATAATAACCCTAGGAGGCAAGTCGGCTCAAGAGAATATTTAATATTGAGTTATTAGCCTCCAAAAGTAGAAGTCGACCCAGTTAGGTCACTTGGAGGACTATAAATAAGAGGGTGCTAGAGCTCATTTGTCACCTCACCTCTCATAACTGCATAAGGCAATGGGGTGTGCAAGTTTGGAGAGGAGTTGCAGCTGCTGCAACTGGAAAATTTTGGTTTTGGCTTGGACCTTCTCTTGGTTACGGATTGGACTTTCTGCTTAGCTTTTGGTTATTCTTGCTTGGTGCGCTAGCCCTGGAGAGAGATACGCTACCTTGATTGGCTATTGGTTCTAGGGTTTGCTTCCAAAATTATTCTCTCTGTCAAGGTTAAGGTGCCCGGGGGTGGCCTTTGTGCCTATGGTTGGGTGATAATATGCACATCCCTTTTTTTTTTAACAGGTTATGGGCCCACACTACCTTTAGACGGTCTAACTACTGAAAGATAGATTGGGAAGTTATTTGTTAAGCTCGTTATGGCACCAGTTACAGCTGCAGCTAGGTTTTCTGATTATACATCTGCAACAAATCCTAACCCTTGTGTTCAGGAACTTCTGGTGAAGCATTTGACCTAATTCCTTGACATCCTAGTGCGCCCTAGCCTAGAGCACCTCTTGGTACTCTTAGCCAGCAAAAACATCAGGTTTGAATCTTTGGTCAAAGTCAAAGTCAACGGTTGATTGGCCAAAGTCAAAGTCAAAGGATGATTTCTGATCAAATTGATTTTGTGGTCAAAGTCGAAATTTTAGAGCTTCTAGCTTGTTCTAATCATTGAATCTTCTGATTGAGTTTCTAATCTCTTATTTTCAAGATGGTATCTAGTTGCAGATTGGAAGACAAGTTGGACGATGCTACAAGGTTTCAAAGGTATACACTTGTATATGCTATCTAAGTTATATCATCTAGCAAAACATGAGTGTGTTTGTAGGGAAAGTACTAGAGATCTTGTCCAAAGATCTTGTCCAAGTTGTAATCTTGGATTCAGTACATTCAGAAGAACAAGTGCACCCTTCATAGCAGTTAAGGCTTCAGGTTCCAGGTTTGATTAAATTGTTAAGCTTCAAATTTGTGTATATCAAAGGTGATAGTTACTACATTACAAATTGTGAAAGCAGTCTTTGAAAGATTCTATTATTGCTAGGTGCAATGAATACTCGATTGCATATGAATACTCTTAATATAGATGCTTATTGTACTTGTTCGCAAGTTGAACATACATCTCCTCTAGATAGATATTCCTATTTGTTCTTGTTGCTCTTGTTCCGGGCAAGCACCCTTGTGAAATATGTTTGATGAATAATCCTTGTGGAAGTTTTCATACAAGAATTTTATTAGGATGACACAACTGCGAGATGGGCAACAATCATAACAGATAGAAACAAACTTAAAGAGACTCAGAGGACTCAGACTCGAAGGAAGTCAGAAATCAAAAGGAAACCAGAACAAGCTTGTGACACTTTGTAGAAAGCAAAGAGAGATGCAACAGATGGAAGCATGGACTCTCTTAGATGCAGGGAGCTGATCACAGAATTCCAAAAGAAGAGCAAGCATATTGCTCATTCAAGCATGAAGTCGAGATTAGGAGGAAGCTAATCCCCAACGATATGATCCATTGAAGAATCTGTGAATACAATGAAGTATCTATCCATGTTCTTTATTGGAAGTAGCAGCCTGATAAGCAGCACGTGTTCAGTTTTACTCTAGAAGAAGTCTTCTTCGAAAAGAAGCCTTCAATATCCTTGGTTGTCCATCTACATTTATGTTCCTATGGCAGAAGGTTGGAGCCTTCAGGAAAGAAGGGCATGTAATCTATAGAAGATTCCATGGACTCCAACATTGAAGATAAACATGAGGAAGAACATGAAGACTCCAAGAAAGAAAGAAAAGTCAAAACAACCAATTGAACCAGTTTGAACCCACTAGAAGCAGTCAAGCAAAAGGAATAGAAGGAAGATGTGATGAAGAACAATGTATGTCAAAAAATTGTGAAAAAGACTTAAGCATTGATAGATACAAAGCGAGACTCAGGGCTAGAGGATTCTCCCAGTAGGAGGGAGAAGACTACGATGACAGCTTGTTCTAGTAACCAGATATACCTCTACCTGAGCCATTATATCTCCTGCAGTATCCATGGGCTGGAGTTTACATTAGATGAATGTAAACATTGTTCTTCTCAATAGAGTAACTGAAGAAGAAGCTTATGTAGAGAAACCTCAAGTTTTTGAGGTATACCAGAAAGAGACCCTTGTATGCAAGATGGAAGCAGACCTTGTATGGATTCAAGAAAACTTGGTGCAAAGCCTCTCATGTACAACAGAAGCGTGGTGAAAACTTCCCATGACACAGGAAGTATATTGAAATGATTCTTCAGAAGTCCGAGATGATGGATTACAAATCCATGGCAAACTCCCATGATGACAGATCTGAAGAAGTTGAGAGACTCTAATCCAGTAGACCCGTCTTTGTATCAACAATTGATTGGCTCGTTAATGTATTTGGAGAATACTCAACCGGATATTTTCTTTGTGGGACGTTTAAGTTACGATATACAGTTGCATGGATTTATCGATTCAGATTGGACAGGGAGTGCAGATGACTGAAGAAGTGCTACTTGGATATATTTCAATTTGAGCTTTGCCACGATGTCATGGGCCAGCAAGAAACAGAAGTTTGTTGCACTCAGCACTGCAGAAGCAGAGTATATAGCAGTTTGTGATACTTGTACAAGAAGCAGTGTGGCTCCATAAGTTGGTTTCTGGACTGACTGATCAGGTGTTGAATTCGACCGTGATAAATTATGATAAGAGCTATGTGAAGCTTTCAGAGAACCTAGTGTTCAATGACAGGTCGAAGCACATTGAGATCAAGCATTATATTCTCTGTGATAAAGTCCAGAGTGTAGAAGTGGTTCTCCAGTATATCTCCACAGTTGAGCAGATAGCAGAAATTTTGGTAAAGCCTATGTCCAAGATGAAAAGATTATGTACTTAAGGAACAAGCTAGGGCTCGTGGAGACGACTTCCTTATTGAAAAAGGAAGAGATTACTCCCAAGTTGGAAGGGAGCACTAATATGTTATTGATTTATTGACAGTCATTTTCCAGTTCAGAAAATGGTCTAGGTTGGGCAGTTCCTTTCCAATCTAGAAAGTGGTTCAAGATTTCTGACAGACATGCATTTTCCAATTCGAAAAATGGTCCAGTTCAGACAGTCATTTTCGTAATGAAAATGATTCGATAGATTGTTGATGTACCATAGACAATGATTCCCCTTGTGGCCAGTGTGGGGGAATGGTCTAGGACAGTCATTCTTCTTGGCAGTCACTCTAAGTAGTGATCAAGTAGAATGGTCTGCCTCGCTGGGCAGTCATTCTTTCGAAGTTCACAGTTGTGAGCAATTTCAAAGAATGGTATGTTTTGGAGGTTTGTGCAAGACAGTCATTTCCATAGGAAATGGTCCGGACAGTCATTCCCTAGGGCAAACTCATTCTCTCCAGGTTGCACCATGTTTAGTACCGGAGAAATGGCCCAGTTAGGTGAATGGTCCAGGTTCAGCAATCAATGACAGGCATTCCCTAGGGCAAACTCATTCTCTCCAGGTTGCACTATGATTAGTGCCGAAGGAATGGCCCAGTTACGTGGATGTCCAGGCTCAGAAATCATGGACAGTTATTCTTCTATGCTTGGGAAGAATAGTCCAGATAGCCCATGGTTGATGTTTTATTTTCTAAGGGCAGATGCTCTTCTAGATCTCACGGATGTGAGTGGAAGAATGGCCCAAATGATTCATTTTGTATCGTGATATTGTTTATGCAGGTTGATATCAGATGATATGATTGTTGTGGAGACTGTATGTCTCTGGACAGTAGTTGTATGCTACTGTGGTGGATGTGATCCACTGGGAGTGACTGTGTGTCACTGGTTAGTAGTCGTGTGTTACCAGGTGTGGTTGTGTACCACTGGATAGTAGTTGTGTACTACTATGGATAGACACAATTGTGTTCTATTGGATGGCATTGTTTTGATTGCCATGTAGACTATCACTAGTGTTAGAGATGATTTCCAGCTAGATGGATAGTCAGTGTGATGATGGACAGACATTCTCCAGGCGGAGAATGGTCCAGGCAGGGCTATTACTGGAGGACAGACATTCTCCCTGTGGAAAAGGGTCCAAGACAGTCATTCTTCTAGGACGTTTGTCCGGATTAGAAGAATAGTCCTTGTAGCCCATGGCGTGGCTTCCAGCATCTATTGGAACAATTATTCTTCTAGGACATATGTCCGGATTAGAAGAATAGTTCTTGTATCACTCTGTGGAGTGAGTGACTTATTCAACATCATGCCCAATTAATCAGATGGAGTATGGCTTCGAGAGATGATGCATTTGATGCTATCAAGATGATATTGATAGTGATGATGTTGCTCGTGAGTTGATCTACGTGATCATGAGATAGCCTGTGGGGCTATGATGATGCTACCTTTAATACCTCCCTAACTAGGAGGGAGTGTTGATATTATGGTAGTTGCGGGAGGTATTAACCTCCACGTGTAACCTTTGACAAGACTAGAATATTCCAGGAAGTAAGAGAAACCCTAAAACGTTGGGATAATAACCCTAGGAGGCAAGTCAGCTCAAGAGAATATTTATTATTGAGTTATTAGCCTCTAGAAGTAGAAGTCAACCCAGTTAGGTCACTTGGAGGACTATAAATAAGAGGGTGTTAGAGCTCATTTGTCACCTCACCTCTCACAACTGCATAAAGCCAGTGGTGCGCAAGTTTGAAGAGGACTTGCAACTACAGCTGCAGCTGCTGCAATTGACAAATTTTAGTTTTGGCTTGGACTTCATCTTGGTTATGGTTTGGACTTTCTACTTAGCTTTTGGTTATTCTTGCTTGGTGCGCTAGCCCTGGAGAGAGGTGTGCTATCTTGATTGGTTATTAGTTCTAGGATTTGCTTCCAGAATTATTCTCTTTGTCAAGGTTAAGGTGCTCGAGGGTGGCCTTTGTGCATATGGTTAGGTGACAATATTGCTATATTGTCTATGGAAAAACGAGTACATCCCTTTATTTTTAACATGTAGATGATTTGTTTCTTACAAGTGTAAAGAAGCTCATCTCAAGGTGCAAAAGCAAAAATGGCAACTAAGTTCAAGATGAAGGACATCAACATGATGCATTACTTCTTGGGTTTGGAGGTTTGGCAGAGACAAAGGGAGATTTTAATTGGGCGGGTTAAGTATGCAGTTGAAATCCTGAAGTGGTTTCTGATGGAGGAATACAAGTCTATGGCCACGCCCATGATCACTAATCTGAAGAAGGTGACAACTTCAGATTCAAAGTTGGTGGATCCCACGTTGTACAGGCAACTGATAGGTTCCTTGATGTACTTGATCAAAACCAAACCAAATTTATGTTTTGCAGTGAACACCTTGAATTAGATCATGGTGGAGCCAAGACAGGAGCATTAGATAGCAGGAAAACATGTACTCAAATATTTGAGAAGCACGGTAGAGTATGGTCGGAGATATCTTGGAGATGGTGAAGTGCGGTTGCAAGGGTATTCAGACTCATGTTGGGCAAGTAGTGCAACAAATAGAAAGAGCACCTCAAGGTGTTGCTTAGCTTGTGATCAACGATGATATCATAGTTTAGTAGAAGCGGACTTCTATGGCACTTAGCTCAATAGAGGTAGAATATATGGCGGCCAATACTGCTAGTTGTGAGGCCATCTAGCTTCGCAAATTACTTGCAGGATTGTTTGATCAGGAGTTGGACCCTACAATCATTTATTGTGATAATCAGAGTTGTAGCAAACTCTCTAAGAATCCAATGTTTCATGACAAGTCCAAGCACATGTAGATCAGATATCACTTCATATGAGACAAGATTCAAAAAGAAGCAGTGAAGCTCTAGTATATTCCCACAGATTAGTAAGTAGTTGATATTCTGACCAAGCCCTTAGCAAAAGGGAAGTTTGAAGCATTCAAAGATAGACTTGGATTTGGTGCAAAACTTCTTACTCGCTAAAAGGGAATATTGAGAAATGTAGCTCGAGCAAGAACTTCTTGCACAAATTCATTGTGAACGTGCAAGAAGTGATTCGAGACATTTCTTTGGTGACCACTTTAAAAAAGTGATCACTAATTCTATCTTGTAATTTCACTTGAAAAACAAAAAAAATAAAAGTGAAAGTTTAATGTTTTGAAGTCAATTAGTCTTAGGAATCTAAATGAAATGTTCTACAAGTTCTAGAACATTAGTGACTTTGATTAGGATTTAATTTTAATTATACATCTCATGATTGAGATAGGTGGCAGCTAGGATTGAGGAGATTAGTTGCTAGGATTGAGGAGAGTAGTTATCCTCTCTCAAAGCATAAATAGGACAAGATAGTAGAGATCTTTCACACATGAGAAGAGAGCAAAAGAGCTGGAGGAAGGAAAAGTGCATCGAGAAGAGAAGAAGAGCAGATTTGCTAAAGAGACCAGCAAGTACAACATGTCATACAAGATACCACCGTTGTGGTTGTCATTTCTTCATGCGCGTGCCAAACATCTTCAAATCTGGTCGTACACCCTCAGATCTGACCATACAGTGTATTGTTGGAGTAATTGAGAGGGGAAAAGAGAGATTTGTTGTCCAGAAAAGACAGAAATAAAGCAGGTTGTACTATTGTAGCTATACCCTCTTTTCACAGATCATACATTGTTGTTTGAGGTGATTTTATTGACTGCGCAGCTGCTGGTTCAAAGCAAGCTACAAAGGTCACCTTGTAGGCTTTGATCGAAGGAATGAACAACTGATTTGAAGGAGAAATCCCTATGTATGTGTTTTAATTCTTCCGCTGTTCATTTTTCAGCTATTTGTGTGATTGATACAATGTTCTGAAATCACACAAATAGCTGAAAAATGAACACCTTTGGTTCAAAGCAAGCTACAAAGGTCACCTTGTAAGCATTTTGATCAAAGGAATGAAAAACTGATTTGACCTTATAAGCTTTGATCCAAGGAATGAAAAACTGATTTGAAGGAGAAATCCCTGTGTATGTATTTTATTTCATCGGCTGTTCATTTTTCAGCTATTTGTGTGATTGTTACAATGTTCTGAAATTTAATTTTCTGTTGTTAAATAAATTATGTTTAAGTTATTTAGCATGAGAACATTAGGATAGCAGTCACCTAGGCTTGAAAAATTTACAAAGCCAACCCCTCGTCACCTAACTATGCAATTTAGGGTTTTCCAGGAGTTAGGAGTCTTTTTAGTAGTAGAGGATTTATTTTAGTTTGTTTTGTTTTAACATTAACTAGGTTGCTTACTCATGAGTCTAGAGAAATTTTTACCTAAAAATACGAAGTAAAAGAAACAAAAAAATAAACACCCTAAAACCATAGCCCATGCTTAAAAACATACCTCCTCCCCATGTTGCCTCACACTTCTAATTGTGGGTATTTGGAGGACTTGGGGCTATAGAATTCAAGGATTTTTCAAGAGAATTCAACACTGAGTTGGGGCTAAGTTTCATAGGGAATTGACCTAAATTTGCCATCTACCAACCAATCTAAATTGATTGGAGGCAGTCAATGTCTAACTTAGTCAAGTCAGACTGAAGCCAGCCATTTGTCCAAGTCTGACGACACTAACTAGGTAGTATAGGATTTTAGGGGGGTTAAGTGGCTTTTTAGTGGTGGAAGATTTCTTCCTTTTTGTTTGTAACACTAACTAGGGCAACTACTCATGAACCTAGGGAACCTTTTTACATAAAAATGCTATGAAAAAAAATAATGAAAAAAATAAAAACCCTCAAATCCTAGCATGTGCTTATAAACACACCTCCTCCCCTTGTTGTCTCAAACTTCTAGTTTTAAGCATTTGGACCACTTGGAGCTATGGCATTCCACCATTGTTCGAGAAAATTCAAACTGGAGTTGGGGCTAAGTTTAGTGCAATAATAATCTACCAACCAATCTGAATTGGTCGAAGACTGAATCAATGTCTAACTCGATCAAGTCAAACCAAAGATAGCCACTCCTCCACATCCAACAACGTTGACTAGGCGGTTTAGGGTTTTTTGGAGGGTTCAATATCTTTTTAGTGGAGGAATTCTTTTTTTTTCTTTTCAAGGCTAACTAGGCCACCTACCCGCAAGCCCAATGAACCCACATCCTCCCCTTGTTACTTCTCACTTCTAATTGCAAGCATATTGAGCACTTGGAGCTATAAAGAATTTAACAATGGTTTGAGCTACTTTGGAAATAAGTTGGAGCTAAGGTTAGTTGGAAACTCATTTACATTTTTCTTCTACCCATTTGCTACAAGATTGAAGGAGATCCCATTTGCTACAAGATTGAAGGAGATCCCATGGCTTCAAGGAAGGAGAAGGACCTTGCACAAAACCATTGCAGAATTGTGTCGACAAGAAATTTTACATGCAACTATTGCAGAATAATAATTGTGGTAATGCATACACTGAAATGACACTAAGGGTATATTTTTGGGAATGTTCTACACTGCCCAAGGGTGCCAACTGATCTAACATCAAATGGAAGCAGTTTTTAAAGCTATTCAACAAGAGAAAACAAATTTCATAGTTATGGACTTATTCAAGTCAATCTAGTGAATGAGACTTCATATTTTGACTTCAGACTAAACGCTTCAATTATTTATGTACTTTCTATCAGAACTTTATTTTTGTGTATTTTCAAAACTTATATTTATGTCTCTTAATGAATTTTTGCCTCTTTACACCCTTACATGCAACATAAATCAGCAAACTTTGCATATTTGGTGTCTAATGGATTGGATTTACATTGACATACATGAATATATATTTTTATTAGAATTTGAATACTTTATGTATTTTTTATTTGAGAGCGCCATTTGCCAATTCCATTCTGAGTATGATCTGAGTCGAAATTTTGGGACAAACCCATTCCAACTTGATTTTAATTCCACATCCCATAACTTTATCAAGACTACCCTTTGTTTGGCACAAAGTCTGTTGAGTAATTGCAGTCAAAACTGTCAGAAATTCCCCAGCTTGAAATGGAGGAAATCTTAACCAATGTAAAGTTAAATTTAGAGTTAGCCAACCCCTCATCTGTAGATTAGAGAGACTTTAAGCACAAAAGCAAAACCCCATCCTATGTGAATGAGTCAAGCTCACCCACCATTCCATTCCACTGTCCAGATATGCCAATGAATACAGATGCCATACAGTGAAATCCTTCGCCATCAATGAACAAACAATAAAATACTTACCATGAAGAAGCAAGCTTGAAGGAAACACTTCCCCACCAAAGTCTTTGGAACAAGACACAAATTTCAAGATCCAAGATCCCTGGACCCCAACGAAAACTCTATTCCCTTAAACATATGGAGGAGTAGTTAGAGGGCAAACAATATTTCCAAATACCTGATCAATTTTTCAGTTTTGATTGTTTTCCAACATACCAACTCTTTCAAAAAAAATGATATGAAGAACAGTAAATATGATGCATAAAGTTTATATCCTTTGCCTACAAGAAGTTTCAATATGAGGTTGTCCGTTACAAAACTTGGTTCGTGCTATCTAGTTAAGGGAAAGAATTTTCATCTCCTAGGAAGGGAAGGGGAGAGATGGCACAATTTCTGGCCCAAAATCTTAGTAATGACATCGTTAACCAGGGCTTAGAGACCCTGTGCAGACAATCCTTACGATTGTTCTTTGCCTAGAGGGTTATATAAGGGATGGCCAACATCTACATACCAAGTAATGGACCGGAGAGACCATACTTGTGGTTTTGGATTGTGAAATAACTCCAACAAGTCTTTTGGTTTGGACTCTGGAGGCTTCAATATCACGGATTCATGGAAGAAAAAGAAGACTTTGGCCATTCGGTGTCTCTTGGAAAAAGGGAAGCTTAATTTCATATGAAGGCTCTACTAGGCCAATATGACCCCATCCTGCATACCAGCTTAGATCCATCTTAACCCCTTATCTATCAAGCGCCAAGAGGGATCAAATCTCCCGAGGTGCAAACCTTTCCTCCAGTTTTGCACTCTAAAAAAAGTTTGCACCTCGAGATATTTGATCCCTCTCGGCACTTGATAGATCCAGGGTTAAGATGGATCTATGCTGGTATGCAAGCTGGGGTCATATTGGCCTAGTAGAGCCTTCATATGAAATTGAGCTTCCCTTTTTCCCAGAGACACCTAATGGCCAAAGTCTTCTTTTTCTTCCACGACTCCATGATATTGAAGTCTCCAGAATCCAAACCAAAAAATGGACTTGTTGGAGTTATTTCACAATCCAAAACCACAAGTATGCTTTCTCTAGCCCATTATTTGGTATGTAGATGTTGGCCATCCCTTATATAACCCTCTAGGCAAAAAGGTTTGCACCTCGAGATATTTGATCCCTCTCGGCACTTGATAGATCCCGGGTTAAGATGGATCTATGCTGGTTTTATTAGATGTTTCTTATAGATAGCTAGCTATTTAGGCAAACTCTTATAACTTTATAAAATATTGATATTGATTTTTCATTAACTTTATTTGCAAAGAAAGTGGTTGACATGTGCTCACTATTTATGACTATGGTACACTTCATTTTTACATTTACTTCCTTTCTACTCCACCAATGTCACCTTCAAACTTAAACAAGGATTTACTTTATTTTACTACAATTATTTAAAATATAAATATTATTTATTTTCAATATTATCTAATCATGTTTTTAACATTTATCTTTTTATTAAATTTCAAATATTCTAATATTTATTTTTTATTTTAAAAAGTAAATAAAAAAATATTCCATTCCTTCCTGCCATCTCTTTCTCTCTCACATTTCAATCTATCACATATTATTACTATTGTTGAGTATAATAGATGTAATAAATCAAGCGGTACGGAGTTTTCATATTTATATGTAGAAAGCAGGAAGTGTCATCGATCAAACAAACAGTAAAAATGTACAATTCTTAGCGCAATACATCACACCAAAAGAAAACAGAAATACATCACACCAGATGAAAACATAAATTACAGCTATATTTCAGAGAGATTGTTTGATCAGTGTGCACAAGGGGGTGGTAGTTAGAAAGAAAAAAAGTGCATATATTAAAGAAATAAATAAATGTCGCTCAGGAATCAGGAGTCTGGCTTTATTCATTCATGCATGCATTTATCACCAGCATAAATCCATCTTAACCTTAACTGTTATATTGGTGATCCGTTCCCTTGGTTGCTTGCAGTTGTTCCCTATTTCCTCAGTCTGCTATTCATAATTTTGTCAGTCTGATCTTCTTGATCTTGAATTTAATGATTGAATTTGATTATTTATATGTATATATAATAGCGTGTGTAATTTTTTTTTATTAATTGAGCAGACTTTTTTAATTGAGCTGACTAAATTTTTGAAATTTTTGAAATCTTTGAAATCTAACATCACGTGACAACTTCTCCCCCATACTGGGCTGTAGAGCACCTCTCAGCGCAACAAGAAAGAACTCCCACGCTATAAGTTTACCACTAGATGCTCCAGAGATTGATATGAATGCTGTAAGTTCAAAGACCCAACATGCATACAAAAGAGAATTTGTACCCAATAAGTTGATGTGGTGTTCCTTAACCCTTGAATAATGGAATGCAACAAAGTATACAGAATATATAATTGCAAATAACCAAGAACAAGAGACAATAAGATAGAAACTGTAAAAAGACCCTTGAATATTAATAAGGAAAAGAAGAATGCAGTGTTCATTTGCCTCTTAGGGTGGGGTGAGACCTTCCACTGAGCAGAGATTCAAATACACAACACAGGACAAGACATTCTATTGATTCCTATCTCTTCAAATAGCTTTTGCATAGCAAAAACCCTGAGTACTTGTGGTCCAGTCATAAATGGGTACAAACTACATAGTGGGCCTTATAAAGTATACCCTCATTGCAATGAATAACTAACTATTACTATATGTTTGCCCTATTCAAAGAGTATGGCTGCATAAAATAATTAACTAACTACTATGCTATTACTATCCATCGGCCGTATTCATAGAGTATGGCCGCATACAATAACTAACTAACTACTATGATGCCCAAAGTAGCAAGGTTCAGGTAGGACCCTAACAGTTGACCACTAGGTGCTCTAGATATTGGATTGGGATTCACAAATCAAAGTTTTAGCTTTCAATTTTTGGACTTTCACCGTGTGCACAAGTAGGTTCACCGAGCAACTCCTTTTTATCATCAATTGTGCAAATTTGCAATGCAATGGTACAAGAGTAAACCTGCCATCTCTACACAAGCTGGCATCAGGGAAAATTATAGGTGTTCAATCTCACCATTTGGCTAGCTTTTCCATATTTTTCAAAAAATGATACGCCAATTTAAAATGAAATTCACCCAATTTTCTATAGGATAAAATTAATTTTCTTTCAAATCCCTATTTGTTCTATAATATATATATAATTCTTTAGAAATTTTATAATCTTTACAAGAGTATCACCACACATTTATAGCTGATATTTTGTGAACTACAAAGATTCACCAAACTTTCTACACATACATGAAATTCCGGATTTGAGGACAGCATTTAAGCAACAAGGCAGATTTTGTGGGAGGGGTCCCTCTAGTTCTTTTGCTTATAACTAAAGTATGCAATGACATGTATAACCGTCTTCAAATCTATGTGTGGCTATGAATCCTGTGTCCCGATTGATTTGAACATAATATTTCAACACCAGAACAAAGGTTTCCCTAAAGATGCTATAAAATACAAGTAGGCTCAGATAGTGCAAGAAGATTGTGGAAGAGGCACAAGCAAGAGGCAAGTAATATCAAAACCAAAAACAGAGAACCCAATTTTCAAGGCCAGTGTTAAATTTTATCAAAGGTCCAAGGATACAAAATTTTGAGGCTACCAGCCTTATACCCTATTCTATTTAAACAATTAAATGCGAAAATATGAATTCAGACCTACACTGACTGCATAAATAGACTTTGAAAAGTTAGCAGCAATTCACTTACAATTCAAGTCAAACAAAACCCAGCTTCAAACAACAACAAAAAACAATATAACATTTACATTACCTGTGAATTTATAGTAAAACCTCCAAAGATGTCTTCACATACTCCATCCTCAGTATCAATCACAACCCAAGGCCTGCAAAACACAGTCAAAATATTTATGCATCCATTTCTCGTGCTAGTTGGAAATTGCTACTTCCTTATGAAGCTAAGCACTGCAACTGCCTTAGGAGGAATAGAATTTGTTTCCAATTGAAATAACATTATCATGTACCAAAATGTGATACCTCCAATAAATTGAAACAACAGAAGTTCAAAAAAGTTTGGGATGGTTCACAACCAAGGCAGGGAAACAGTTCACAAATTAAATTTTAAAAAGTGCATTAGAAAATAATATAACCGAAGCAAGACAAGGCCATATACAAAAGAAAATTGAAAGTAGATATTAAAAATATATCAACAATCTCTATTTATAAGTTTCAAGCAATAGAATAAATTTTTAAGCATCACAATAAGTATATATAAGCAATCTCCAGCTCAGCACCAACTCCAATTTGTTTTGAAAAGTCTTAAAACAAACAACCTCTTAAATACAGGCAGAAGCCATTGGTGATATTTACTATTTAGAATCACGTACCTTCCACTTGAAGACACAATAAAAAAGTTGTCATCTTGCAAAAGAGCATATGCCTTCATCAAACTTGTATGATCTTTAAACCATACAAATCCTCTTGTAAACTTTTCAAATTTTAGACATGGGAAAATATAAACTTGAACAATACCACAAGCCATAGTAGACATGACCTTTATCACATCAGAATGGGATACATCTTTTTCTAGATTATCCAAAACGAGAACTTGCGATAAAGAAAACTCTCTCTCCTCAACTTTCAGATCTTTACTAAAATGGCCATGGCTTGGTAGTTCACAGTCTTTAGAAGTCGAATGAAAGCAAAATTTTTGAAGATCACCTTTACCATGGAAAGGACCTCCTGAAGAACAATAGTTCCACTTTTCTGAAAGAGAATGACCATTGCATCGATGTTGTGTCACCAATACATTCTTCTGATCTTTAAACGAACATTTACAGTGTGATTTGTCCTCCATTAAGCCTGGTTCATTCATATGACCATCCCTTGGCTGTACACAATATTTAGAAGTTGAATGAGAACAGTACCTCTTAAGATCAACTTTCCAATGGGAAGGAGTGTGAGCAGAATCTGAACCAACTGAAGAACAGTTGTACTTTTCTGAATGAGAATGACCATTACACTGATCTTGTGTTGCTGATATATTCTTCTGACAAGTAAGCCTACATGTACAGTAGTATCTGTCTTCCTTTATGCCTGGTTCATTGATATGACCTTTACACATAGATGTATAGTACATTTTATCTTCTTTTCTCCTTTTACAACTCTCTTTTTGAACAAAACCAAACTTACTTACTGGATCAACAGTTATATGGCCATCTTTTTGTAGATGAACATGATCACTATGTTGCCTGATGAAATCCTTACTTCCATAGTCACATTCCTTGCTTAGAAAAGTATGGTCACTTTCATCGTCAGATGAAATAACCACTGCTTCAGGCAGGACTTCTAGTGGACTTACCTCACAGTCAAATTGTTTGTGTCTGGGTGCACACATTTCAATATGTACCTTCTTCGTGGATTGCTCTGGAAGACCACTCGGATATTTAAAACTAGCAAACGGATCCTTTCTCTTGATAGGTTTCCTAGATGAAGTTGTCAAGCAATTGGATTTTACTGCATCAATATCAACATTTATGAATTCCCCATTTTTACTGTTCACTGCTCCAAGTGAAACTTTAGGTGTTTGCACCTCATTGCTTCTGAGGTGTTTGACAGTTAGTTTGTCCCCATATACATCCTTTCCATTTTCTTCCACATTCTGCGACGTCTGATCTTGAATTCCACATTCATCTCTAAAGCAATCAAGAGGTTCCTTGATGGTTTGCTCTGGAGGACCACTCAAGTCTTCAATTCTATCAAATAGATCCTTTCTCTTAATAGGTTTCATAGAAGAAGTTATCAAGCAACGGGATTTTAATGCATCAATAGCATCACTTATTAATTCTTTGTTTTTCTTGTCCACTGCTCCAATTGAAACTTTATGTGATTGAATCTTATTGCTTCTGAGGTGTTTGATAGGCAGTTTGTCCTCATATACATCATTTCCAATCTCTTCCACTTTCTGCAAAGTCTGACCTTGAATTCCACATTTGTCTCTATGGCAATCAAGAAGTTCCTTTGGATTGAGAGGTTTCAGAGATGAAGTTGTCAAACTTGATCGTAAAGTATCAACTGCAACAGATTCCTCGGTAAGTTGTAAGAAATTCTTTGAGGTTTTTGTAGATTCTTCACCTTTCTGGCTATCGTCCTGAACTAGCGTTTCACTGACAAGCATTTCATTTCTATGTTTGTGCCGCTTACCCCTGCCCCAAGAAGAAAGGAAATGGGTTTTCCCACTCTTGTCCTCTGTAATTTCTTGACCCTTCTGATTCTCACTGCTTGTCAATTGTTTGCTTGTTCTTCCACTGTTGTCAATGACATTGCAAGCTACAATATGATCTGTAAATTCCTCAAGAAGGTTATCACAATCCTCTGCCTCAAGCCAACCACTGTCACATGTCCTTACATTTTCAATAATCGCTGCACTATCATCCAACTCCCAAATTTTTTTATCTGTTGTACTCACAGTGTTACCAACAGTATCGCTATAGACCATAGCCAATGACACAGAGCCAGTGCATGGATGCACTGTTTCTAATTCAACTGGCAATGAATTCAGATCAGGAAGATTAGGCTTTTTTTCCATTCTACCAACATTCGAATTTATTTCCTTAGATTCATTGAGAATTTCTGCACCAATAGTAGCTTCCTTACTATTTATTGGTACAATTTCATTTTGGATATTTTTATTCTGTGAGGATAGAGATGCTGCTTCAGGTGGAAGAGAATCCTCCTTGCATAAATCATTTTCCCCTTGAAGATTTGTTATTTTGCTAAATCTGCCATCTTCTTTTAGCGTAGTATCTCTATGAGAATACCTGGAAATATTTGTTTCTGAGCCCACATCACACTCACTTTCAACAGAACTTTTCAGCTCATTCTCACTGGCAGCTCTTTCTTGGAGCAAGACCTCAAAACCAGTGAGAGCATTCTCTGTGGCACTTACCTCCTCATCACATTTCTTGTCTTTTTCCTTAGATTGTAATAAAATAGACCCTGGATTGTCAGATACCTGCATGGAAGTTTTGCAACACATTAAGGGCCAACGCCAATGTCTAACAACTTCAAGCATTCATAATTGTTCCCCGACTAACCTCACCAGAGTTATATTACCCACCTCTCTTGCATTAGAAAAAGATACCTCATCTCTCCTCGTAGCGGTCTCACAAGCCATGTGCTGTTTACAGACATCATTAAGCTTCTTAGTTCTCTCATACTTGATTATTAAAGAAATACTTAGGGAATTGGAGTTCACTAATACTTACTCTTTCATCTGCTCTCTGCCCTGGGTGTACCTCTCTGTCTTTGAAGTTTGTCGTATTTCTTCCTGCAATACATTTATATGCCACCTGTTAGTAAACACTCAGCACACTTATATTTTTTTTAAAACCTTGCCTTCAATTTTAATGAAAAAACAAAATATACATGTAAACACACCAGAAATTTTACACAACCAACCTTTCTTATCTGTTCTCTTGCTCCTTAAAGGATTCCTGCCAACAGACCGTGTCCTAGAGTCTAATTTTTCCTCCACCAACCTTAGCAAATCATTAATTACAGGATGAGTTTCAATGCTTCCTGCAGTCAACAAGCAGATGTTCGCACAAGAAACAGATGTCCTTTGATTTGCAACTGGGCCAGCTTGCCATAATACCTTGAAAGTACAAGTACACTGCTCTTCATCATCCACCAAATGATGTTTTGACCGATGAACCTGCAATCAGATATGCCCTGTTACTAGCTGATGGTGAACAATCTAAAAGACGATGGAAAATTTAACACCTCAGAGACCACTACAGCTCATTGTCAACACTTACTCTTCAGTTGCAGGGATGTACTAACAAAACTTTCGGGTATTCAAAATTATTGCTTGGAAAAACAGGATGTAACTTTAACTTTTCCTTTATTTTTTTATTTCCTTTGTTGGTGACTCTTGCCCTTTGACGCAAGTGGAATAATCAAAATAAAATATGAAATCTATGAGATCACAAAGTTTTAAACAAACGAAACATTTCATGAAATTTCAAATAGTTTCACATCTCTGGTTATAACTGTCACCATCTGACACAAACTATGCACCATTTTTAAACTAAACATCAAATTGCTTGCAAATCAATTTGGTTTACATCCCAGCAATTTGTTGTTTAAGCTAGTTAATTATTGGAAACATGCTGCACTCCAAAATCAAGGCCCATGTTACAGTTATTCCTCCCCCCTTCACTCTGCGAGAAGAAATCAGCAAGCTCATCAGGAGGGATCAGAATAATGATGAGCATCGAGTACAGAAGTTTTAGCCTTCTGGCTTACAGGTCAACATCATCTCTTCCATGATACTTAACTTTGAATATCATTATTATGACTGCAAAATATCAGTCAATCCCTCTAATTAATTAGTTTCAAATCCACAGATTTATCAAGATTGTCATCATACCATATGAATTATACTCACTGCTTCCATCTACAAATTTTCTGTAAGATGCCTACTTCAAGATGAAAATGAGTATAACAACTAATGATATGGCCTTTCCCAAAAATAGTAATGTATTTCCAGTAAAAATACTTCAACGAATTGCATCAGCAAGAAGGAATCCAAAAAGAGCTGAGGCAGGGCAACTCATTTGTGACCCATGCGGAAATAATTGTTTTTCTTACAGGAACCTTGGAAAAGTATCATCTAACAGCTATGTTAAAGCATGTGCATTGCTAAAGGATTACAATTGGCTAGGGAGAACAACATCTTGGCTTTAAATCATGGGAGATTCAACCATCATTATTGGAATAATGAATAACAAGGTGAGAATCTAAGCAGCCTTCAATGCATGGGGGATTCAGCCATCATTATTGGGATGAATAATAAGGTGAGAATCTAATCAAGGTTACTAGGTCAAATACTACCAGGTCGAATGGATAATAAATTTAAATAATAGAGTTCATGCATGTCATTTGCAATCTTAATGCAAAAGCTAACAAATTAGCCAAATTGGCAGCTATATTAATGGGCAGATAGTCACCTGATCCAAATAATTAGACAGTACATGCAACTTCTCATTCCATTTTGTAGTTTGTCATTCTCTAGGCCGATGGAGTAACATAGAATCCCTTCTTCAGAATAACACCACCCTTTCTCCACATAGCAGTTTGGCAAAACTGACCCAAAGGAAAAGAATAAGGGAGCATCTGGGTAGCAGAGGACCGGAAGAAACAAGGACTTGATTAGACAATCGGCCTGAGTCACCAGAAACTTCATAATCAATGACACAAAAAGTAAAAGAGGGGGAAGGCAAAGTTGCAAACTTAAAAGATGACTGTTAAAACTCCTGGAGATTTAAAACCCAAAAACAAAGAATAAAGAAGTTGGAGAATGAAATGGAACATATTACAGTGAAGGTGAAGAAAATTGAAGAAAGCAGACTCATTGGTGAGACACACTCCTGCAATATTTCAAGACTACTAACCAAACAGAAATACAGAATCCTGGAAGAAGATGAGCAGAGCAGCGCTTTCCAATCTCCAACATGCAAGCCCCTGACACTGCAAGTCCTACCCTTCTACCCTCCAGCAGAAAAGCCAGCTATGCACATGCAGAATTTTTGTACAGTTAAGAAATACACATAATTATAAAAAAATAGTGGGAATTTTTGTATAAATCAGCAAGGAGAGTCTTTCAAGTACTCTAATTTTCTAAAATCCAAAAGGCTTACAGGTGCAGTTGAGGCCTCGTACTATACTTGATTTTAATATAAATTGTTTAACTTTTAGTACGATACTGCAAGGCAGCATGCCACAATGGACTTGCCTTCATCACTATATGCCAAAAAGATAAACCCGGTCTGACCTTCATTATTGCAAATATGTATTAAATTCTCAGGAATTTTTCACCCCGTTTCTTCTCTACCATCATTCTTATATTTTTGGAACATCGTGCCTGTCTACCTCCAAACCTGTTCTCGAGATCCTCCAAAATGGTTGATAGCTCTCAATCTTCTACATTCTATCTATCTATGAATTTAAATATCTTACCTCCCAATACCTTCTTTGAGTGAAGAAGTTTGATGGAAGCAACATTGACTACAACTTTAAACAGTTTTATCACATATTTTCAATATCCAGCATAAAAACTGATCAGAAAGAACAAGGAGAAAAGCACCAAAAAAACTTATAATCAACCATGGTTAATTTTCTCCCATGATTATCTATGAATTTAAATATCTTACCTCCCAATACCTTCTTTGAGTGAAGAAGTTTGATGGAAGCAACATTGACTACAATTTTAAACGGTTTTATCACATATTTTCAATATCCAGCATAAAAACTGATCAGAAAGAACAAGGAGAAAAGCACCAAAAAAGCTTATAATCAACCATAGTTAATTTTCTCCCATGATTGAGACAATCAATACAAGAGAACAATTTTGTCATACCAAAAGACTAAAGAGTTACGTTTTCTATATCTAGTTTATCTCAAAGTTGCACAACATGGAACGTGTTAAGGACTTGTTGACCACCTATTTCAACTAGGGGTCAACGTCATATATCATGAAGTTAGGTACCTAAGGGTGCAACTTTTTTTGAAGACTTATGGCTCAACGGGGCAATTTTGCCCCTAGCACGTCTTTCTATGTAATCAAAATGTTCACTCCCCTGCATGGGATAATAATGTCATGGGTCGGCATGTGTCATCTTTCAAGTCAGTTGCCTATGACTTTATCATTAGGAAAGTCCTTTCATCAAGTGTTTTTTATCGTCGGGTAATTTTTAATTACCCTTGAGTTTTTCACTCACAATAATTCTCCAAAGTGGTGAAAGGCATTCTAATGATCAAGCCCAAGGGGTGACTAAGGTCTAGGAATGTTGTAAATGACCATGCTAGACATCTGCTAGAGTCTTGCAGAATTCCATCAAGTTTTGATAATAAAAAAATTAATTTATTAAAATTCTCCATTTAATGGGAATTTTAATTATTTTTGATGAAAAATGTAAAAATTTGGTCCTTGAGGATTTTGTATAGGGGTGTGAGTAATCAAAACAAATGGCACATGACCCCCTACACCCTTGGACCAAATTTCAGCTCAATTGGACAAGTTTTGTTAGTTCTTTGTCCATAAGAAGTCCAAGTCAATCTAGAGTAAGCATTTAATTGTTTTTAATTGACTAAGTAAAATAGCCAAAAATTGTAAAATTAACTAAAGTCATGAGAGAAAGTGGGGAAAGGTTTCCTAACCTTTTTCCTAAGTCGGAAAAGCAGTTTTCCACTTAAACAACCCCCCCCCCCCCCCATATGCTTAACCACAACTTAAAGTGGTGTTCCCTAGCTAAAAGTGTGCCCCCCTTGCTTATTGACATGTGGGAAATAAAAAATTTAAGGGAAAAAACAACCTAAACCCTAAGTGCACCCCCCTTGGAGTCTAACTTCATGTTTGACTAAGTGTAAAGGTATTTTCCCCCTTTTCCCCTCACCCCTCAAACCCTAACCCACTCCAAAACCCTAAAAGTGTGCCCTAGTTGATTTAGTCTTCTATCTTGGATGTGTGACACTTGGAGCTCATCCAAGAGAGACTTTTCCTCTCNAACCTAAACCCTAAGTGCACCCCCCTTGGAGTCTAACTTCATGTTTGACTAAGTGTAAAGATATTTTCCCCCTTTTCCCCTCACCCCTCAAACCCACTCCAAAACCCTAAAAGTGCGCCCTAGTTGATTTAGTCTTCTATCTTGGATGTGTGACACTTGGAGCTCATCCAAGAAAGACTTTTCCTCTCTCCCAAGTATAAAAGAAAGCCTACCCCTCTCATTTCATCATCTTTTCTCAGTGCAACTCTACTATGCCCAAATTTCTCCCATCTCCTTTCCCTTTCTCTCCATTCTCTCCCATGGTCTTTGGTACCTTTTGGCAAGTTCTCTTTGGGTAATAAAATTTTTGAAGCTTTGGAGGATATGTTGGTCTCTTGGAGTATTCTCGGAGCCATCTTTTGTTGGGTTTGAGGTAATATTGTTGCTAGTTATTCATTTGCATTTCTTTTCTTTCATTTCGACTTAAAGACCCAAGCAAAGTATTTTGCTTCGGATAGATTAGTGATAGTATTATCACTAGTTTTTGTGTGGGTTGTTTCTATTTCATTTGCAAAGTATTTTACAAATATATAGAACATTTTCACCTTCTTGTGTGTTTTGTAGCAAAGGTTTGCAAAATCTGAAGGTTATCTAGGGCTTTTGAAGGTGGATTTCAAATCTGGAAATCCTTTCTTTCAAACCATTCCAAGTTTCTGAAATTTTTTGTTCTATTTTCAACCATCATTTATCAGTTTCCTTTACTTTCTTTGATCAAAAATCTGCAATCTAACATATATTTTCATGTTCAGATTTTTTATTTTAAATTTCTGAATATCATATTTCCAAAATATCATTTGTTTGAGCCATCTTTAGCAATTTCCAGCAAGAATAGCTTGTTGTTTTTGCAGGTTATTTGCTGGTTTTGAAGAGGACTCCAGCATACTTTCCCATCAAAATACTTCAAGAAAGCTTCCAAAAGCTTGGGCATAAAACCTCTTCTCTCTCTCTATCTTCTCAACATTGTAAGCAGCCCAAGAGAGTCACTTGGGCTTGCATTCTTGTTGATAAAATCAATTTTCTGTTTTGCAAATTAGTTTACTTGTCTACACCTTGCAAAGTGATTTGGTTATGCCAATCAATGCAAAATCGTAAGGCTAGATCAATTTAATTTTTTTGTTTTGTATTTACTCATTTGTCCCACTTGTCCTTAAAGCAAGGTTGTGTGGCTAGCCTAGTTGTGTATTTTATTTCAAGTTCATGCTTCATTTTTTTACACCCACCTTGGCACAAAAACGATAGGCTTGTCCTCCTCCTTGTGCCATTGTTGTGAGGTAGCAAGTCTCTTAATTTACATTATTTTGCCCTCCTTTGTCCTTATGGCAAAGTTGTGAGGCTAGGCTTTTGTGATTTTCATTTCAAGCTATTGTATTTTATTTCAATCTTTGCCCACACCTTGCAAAGTGATTTGGCCATGCCAATCCATGCAATATCGTAAGGCTAGTATAACTTGTTAAGTTTGGAAAGTAATCATATCTAGTCTAATTAGGCACCCAACTAATATCACTTCAAACATCAAAAAGGTTGCCTTGGGAGGCTATGGGGGTGTAAGTCGGGGACGGTTTCACGACACTAAGTGTCCTCCCTGCTTAAGCACCCAAGCATTCTGGATTGACCTGTGGAGCTAGGGAAGGACCTTGTTTGTCCTTCTTGAGCACCCAGCAATTCTTTTGGTTGAAGGGGTAAGAGTTATGGGTAGACACATAGTCTAGGCTTGTATCTTCACACCTAATCCCCCTAACTAAAGAGAGACTTAAAATCTTTTAAAATTAACCTACAACACTTTCGCAACTTTTACACTTTCAGTTTCAGTTATCTTTATTCAAGTTGTGCAAGTTTTACTTTCAAGGCATTTACTTTTCCATGTGTTTTACTTTCCAAGCATTTCCATTTTTAAAGTAACTTTACCCTTCTAAGTTGTGTGATTTCACTATCAAATCTATCTACTTCTAAAAGTTACGCGCTCTCTCTCTTGAGCAGTTACTTTTCAATTTATTTCAAGTTACATCTCTCTTTGTGAATATTTCATATTTCATGCTTCATTGTTAATTGGATTTAAATTCTTTTGATCTAATTGTATAATCATTTAAGTTCCTTATTTCATTGTATATCTATTTCATGTTGTATTTCAGTTTGTAGATAACATTCATAATTGGTTCAAGTGTAAAGTGAATTCTTTTGTTCATCAGCATTATTCGTTTTTGTATAATTGCAATTTGTTGTATCTCTCGTTGACTCCATTTATTTATCTTTAGGCACTAGTCTTAACATTGTTTAGTGGATAAGGGGTGTGCTTGTCATTGAACATTTGCATTGCATTCACTGCTTGTCATTCGGGTTGGGTCTCCCTAATCCAAGAACTAAAATTAACTCCTAGATCATCTAATCAACCTTAACATAGTTAAGTAGGGTCTACCCCCCTTAGCTTCCCTATGAGTGAGCCTAGACGGAAGAAGTCCAAATCGAGGAGACAGTGGGTTTGGACTTAGGCTTGTGCCTCCAAGGACACACCAAGTGGGATGGAGACTTCTCCACGTTAATAGGTGTGTATAAGGACGACAACATCACTCAACAAGCCCAAGAGTAAGATAAGATAAGATAAGATAATTATATTGATGTCATGACTCAAATTTGGAAATACTTGGGAAGAACTGAATTAGCATAAAACTCGGAAAATGAAAAAACTTGAATAATACTTAAAAAAGACCAAGGTCAACAAAAAGGTCAAAATCTGTCAAAATAGTCGAACTCAATCAAACATGTTGAGTAACTCTATCAAACTTGGTCTATGTCACCAGGTCGTAGTCAAACTTGTTTAATCTTGATCAACCTCTTAGAATCGTAGCAAGTTAGACCAGATTTGACCAAGTTTTACACAAATGAGTAGACTCTAGTACTCTACTCATTTTGGAGCTAAAACAAGTAGACTCACTGCAAGACCCACTACATGCTCAAAAAAACCAAGGAGACTTCTTTCAATAATGGTCTACTCCACCCTCTTCCACATTCTTCCTCTCAATGCTCAGCATGGCAAACTGCTTATTAATGCTTCTAAAAGATCAAACGTCATTGCTGAGATCTCAGTCCTGGCTCAAGCTATCCACTCGGACATGGTTGGAGATAATAAGGAAAAGGAACACTTTCACTGACCTGTTGATGAGTATCACACTCTGCCTCCCGCCAAGTCAAGACAAACCCATTTATGTGGGATGCAGCCTATAGCTATGCAAGCAGGAGAATGAGATTCCTCCCCTACAATGTTCTATTGAACATAGAAGTTGGTTTGCTGATTGTAGCAGAGCATATCTTATCCCACTATGGCATCACAAGGTTGGCATGTGACAATTGTCCAAACTCCAAACTAGGTTCAAGAGGCAACGGAAGCACTAAACCAAGGGTAGCAAACAATGGTCAAAAAGCCTAAGATAGTGACTAAGATAAAGGAGAATAATTGTTAGCTCCAAGCCCAAGTTGATGATTTGAGAGGTGAAATTGATGTTTTGAAGAGTGAAAACAATACATTAAATTCTAAGAATGGTACCTTAAAAGATAAGAATGAGTCTTTCGAGAAAAAAAAGTGCAAAGATTGAAAAATAAACTCAAAAATGCATCAAAAGTGGAAGATGAACATAAAAACCAACTAGAAAAACAAAATGGNTTCATTTTTTTACACCCACCTTGGCACAAAAACGATAGGCTTGTCCTCCTCCTTGTGCCATTGTTGTGAGGTAGCAAGTCTCTTAATTTACATTATTTTGCCCTCCTTTGTCCTTATGGCAAAGTTGTGAGGCTAGGCTTTTGTGATTTTCATTTCAAGCTATTGTATTTTATTTCAATCTTTGCCCACACCTTGCAAAGTGATTTGGCCATGCCAATCCATGCAATATCGTAAGGCTAGTATAACTTGTTAAGTTTGGAAAGTAATCATATCTAGTCTAATTAGGCACCCAACTAATATCACTTCAAACATCAAAAAGGTTGCCTTGGGAGGCTATGGGGGTGTAAGTCGGGGACGGTTTCACGACACTAAGTGTCCTCCCTGCTTAAGCACCCAAGCATTCTGGATTGACCTGTGGAGCTAGGGAAGGACCTTGTTTGTCCTTCTTGAGCACCCAGCAATTCTTTTGGTTGAAGGGGTAAGAGTTATGGGTAGACACATAGTCTAGGCTTGTATCTTCACACCTAATCCCCCTAACTAAAGAGAGACTTAAAATCTTTTAAAATTAACCTACAACACTTTCGCAACTTTTACACTTTCAGTTTCAGTTATCTTTATTCAAGTTGTGCAAGTTTTACTTTCAAGGCATTTACTTTTCCATGTGTTTTACTTTCCAAGCATTTCCATTTTTAAAGTAACTTTACCCTTCTAAGTTGTGTGATTTCACTATCAAATCTATCTACTTCTAAAAGTTACGCGCTCTCTCTCTTGAGCAGTTACTTTTCAATTTATTTCAAGTTACATCTCTCTTTGTGAATATTTCATATTTCATGCTTCATTGTTAATTGGATTTAAATTCTTTTGATCTAATTGTATAATCATTTAAGTTCCTTATTTCATTGTATATCTATTTCATGTTGTATTTCAGTTTGTAGATAACATTCATAATTGGTTCAAGTGTAAAGTGAATTCTTTTGTTCATCAGCATTATTCGTTTTTGTATAATTGCAATTTGTTGTATCTCTCGTTGACTCCATTTATTTATCTTTAGGCACTAGTCTTAACATTGTTTAGTGGATAAGGGGTGTGCTTGTCATTGAACATTTGCATTGCATTCACTGCTTGTCATTCGGGTTGGGTCTCCCTAATCCAAGAACTAAAATTAACTCCTAGATCATCTAATCAACCTTAACATAGTTAAGTAGGGTCTACCCCCCTTAGCTTCCCTATGAGTGAGCCTAGACGGAAGAAGTCCAAATCGAGGAGACAGTGGGTTTGGACTTAGGCTTGTGCCTCCAAGGACACACCAAGTGGGATGGAGACTTCTCCACGTTAATAGGTGTGTATAAGGACGACAACATCACTCAACAAGCCCAAGAGTAAGATAAGATAAGATAAGATAATTATATTGATGTCATGACTCAAATTTGGAAATACTTGGGAAGAACTGAATTAGCATAAAACTCGGAAAATGAAAAAACTTGAATAATACTTAAAAAAGACCAAGGTCAACAAAAAGGTCAAAATCTGTCAAAATAGTCGAACTCAATCAAACATGTTGAGTAACTCTATCAAACTTGGTCTATGTCACCAGGTCGTAGTCAAACTTGTTTAATCTTGATCAACCTCTTAGAATCGTAGCAAGTTAGACCAGATTTGACCAAGTTTTACACAAATGAGTAGACTCTACTCATTTTGGAGCTAAAACAAGTAGACTCACTGCAAGACCCACTGCATGCTCAAAAAAATCAGGGAGACTTCTTTCAATAATGGTCTATCTCAACCCTCTTCCACATTCTTCCTCTCAATGCTCAGCATGGCAGACTGCTTACTAATGCTTCTAAAAGATCAAACGTCATTGCTAAGATCTCAGTCCTGGCTCAAGCTATCCACTCGGACATGGTTGAAGATAATAAGGAAAAGGAACACTTTCACTGACCTGTTGATGAGTATCACACTTTGCCTCCCGCCAAGTCAAGACAAACCCATTTATGTGGGATGCGGCCTATAGCTATGCAAGCAAGAGAATGAGATTCCTCCCCTACAATGTTCTATTGAACATAGAAGTTGGTTTGTTGATTGTAGCAGACAATATCTTATCCCACTATGGCATCACAAGGTTGGCATGTGACAATTGTCCAAACTCCAAACTAGGTTCAAGAGGCAACAGAAGCACTAAACCAAGGGTAGCAAACAATGATCAAAAAGCCTAAGATGGTGGCTAAGATAAAGAAGAATAATTGTTAGCTCCAAGCCCAAGTTGATGATTTGAGAGGTGAAATTAATGTTTTGAAGAGTGAAAACAATACATTAAATTCTAAGAATGGTACCTTAAAAGAGAAGAATGAGTCTTTCGAGAAAAAAAAGTGCAAAGATTGAAAAATAAACTCAAACATGCATCAAAAGTGGAAGATGAACATAGAAACCAACTAGAAAAACAAAATGGTAAAAAAAAATGCATGTATACAACAAGGACAAGACAATAATGTCAATGGTGACTTGTCATACCTATGAAAGCAGGTAGTATAGCCCCCACCCAAGTTCAAGTCTATCCAAATGATATGCTTGTTCTTGTGGCTACATTTGTGGATGTTCGCCCACACACACAATAGGGATAGGCACCAAGTGCAAATCCTTAGCAACCTTGGCAAAATATGTAGCCCCCACTAATGGCTACTTAGTCAAAATGCAACCAATTTGAATGATGCTAATGGTTCCCCTATAATACTAAATCTGGGTGTGTTTACCATATTATGATAAGTAGAAGCTTAGTTTTAAAAAGAACAAGACGATAATGAGAAATTAGTTAAATTGGCAACCTTGTGTCGGGAGCACATATCGATAAGCTCCAAAAAGAAATTGACAAATTCAAAGAAGAAAATGAGTCTCTCCAAGAATAACTTGATGAAAAGAGCAAGGGATGGGAACTAATAAAAGAGGAAAATTTGAGTTGCAAGATAAAAGAAATGAAATAAAAGATAAATATAAAATTTGATAAGTGACATTACAAAAATGGAGGAAAATGACGGGTTACCAAATGAACTTTCTCTTGTTGCTCATGCATATATAATGAAGGAAAATGAATTTGTAATTTCTTTAGAAGATAGTTGAATGAACAACTCAAACTAGAATTGACTTCAAATGAGAATATGATTGCTAAATACCATTACTATTTCAAAGATTTGAAAAAGAACATCCTCTGAAAGAAACTGAATATATTAGTTTGCTTATTCATATTGAAAAGTCAAAGGAGCATAATGACTTGCTTATGAATGAGATTGAGGAATCCAAAAGATAAACCTTTTCTTGTGATGCTCAAACAATGACAAATGAAGTCGTAATGGTTGATCCCCAAACCATGACAATTGATGATGTTGTTTTGACGAGTAATGGCAATGATGTTGAAATTCATCATGTTCAAACAATAGCGAATGAAGATTTAATGGTGGATGCTAGAACCATAAGAACAAATGATGTTGTTTTCACTTGTAATGCCAATGATGCTAAGACTTATGATGCTCAAGCAATGATGAATGAAGTTGTGATTGTGGATACCCAAACCACTATGGAACAAACATGTTTGGTCAACTCCAACTTGTCAGTTAGTTGGCATGAGAGAAAAAGTCACAAAATGAGAGAAAAAGAGGAAACTTTTAATTAAATTGACTTGTAATACTCATATACATCATCTTAGTTTATTGTGTTACATCTTTGGGTAATCACACACCTAACCTTCATATCAACAATAATATCTAACACCTAATTATAAATAAATAGTATCTCCTTGCAAGATGATGACTTTGGTTGCTTTCAAAAGAACGCTAAAGGTATTTGCTTCAAGTTGTTGCATAAATTGGATTATAAAGGTAACGGTCTTGGCAAGCATTCACTTGGAATTTTGAACCCCCTTCTTGATTTTTTTGTGAGATTGAGCGGTGAAGGCCTTGTATTCTATGGCACAATCAAAGAAGGTGAATCTTGAATGATGGGAGAAAAAATGCATCTTGACGTTGAACATAATAATCTTGATGTTGAAAATAGTGATCTTGATGTTGAACAACACAATCCTAAATCTTGAAAAAAGCAATCCGGATGCTAAATGAAGAAAAACTCCACTAAACAAAATTAATGTTGAACAAAAAGGTCTTAATGAAGTTGAATTTCCTTAGGCGGTTGGCAACCTATGTAGCTTGGTGACTTCTTCATGATGCACACACATTGAGAATGGTTGTTTGGTTGGGAGGACTACTCACCTCAAAGGAGCAATGTTAGGCATGTTATCATAGGATTTGTACTTGTGCAAAGCCCTCCACAAGATCCCAATCTTGCATAACAATTGGAAGCTACTACCACTGTCACCTTAGTAGATGCTTCCCTCGTTTAAGTGACGGAAGGAGATCCACCACAAGGGAGGCTTCCCTAGTGACCTCAAGTGATCAAATAGCAAGATTAGCCAAGCCTACAGCCCCCCTATCTTTGTCACCTAAAGATTAGGTCTAGGTCTAGGAGAGGAAATAAAGATAACGAGGTAATTGTTTCACCTGTAAGAGACAATAAACAATTTCAAGCATAATATAGACAATTACCAAGTTATAAAGCTCAAAAATGACCTCTTAGACACTAGATGATCAATAAATTCGATGGTTGTTGCAAATTACAACAGTAAAACAAGTGTACAACAGCAATTAATATTTTGCAACACCAGCGTGAAATAGTACTCATAAATGTAGCAATTTGGCATGAAAAACAAGCCTTCAATATGTACAATATTATACAACTGCTAGATGTAATTTTTGAGTATCCTAAGCCACTTTTCCAAGTATGTATGCAGAAAATTGAAGTAAAAAACAATAGTTGTAGCAAACTTTTGTAACGGCGGCAATAAATAGCATTAGTTTGCTAAAATTAGGGTTAAAGAAGTTAGTAAGATCATTGAGAGAGAGAATACTAATTCTAAATGTAACTTTCACCACAAGAAGAGCTTTAGACAAGTGTCTTGTCTATTAGGGATTATGGAGTCAAGCATGCAAAACCTTGAAGATCCTAAGCCACTAATGTAGCAATTTGGCATGAAAAACAAGCCTTCAACATGTACAATANTCCAAATGATATGCTTGTTCTTGTGGCTACATTTGTGGATGTGCGCCCACACACACAATAGGGATAGGCACCAAGTGCAAATCCTGAGCAACCTTGGCAAAATATGTAGCCCCCACTAATGGCTACTTAGTCAAAATGCAACCAATTTGAATGATGCTAATGGTTCCCCTATAATACTAAATCTGGGTGTGTTTACCATATCATGATAAGTAGAAGCTTAGTTTTAAAAAGAACAAGACGATAATGAGAAATTAGTTAAATTGGCAACCTTGTGTCGAGAGCACATATCGATAAGCTCCAAAAAGAAATTGACAAATTCAAAGAAGAGAATGAGTCTCTTCAAGAATAACTTGATGAAAAGAGCAAAGGATGGGAACTAATAAAAGAGGAAAATTTGAGGTTGCAAGATAAAAGAAATGAAATAAAAGATAAATATAAAATTTGATATGTGACATTACAAAAATGGAGGAAAATGACGGGTTACCAAATGAACTTTCTCTTGTTGCTCATGCATATATAATGAAGGGAAATGAATTTGTAATTTCTTTAGAAGATAGTTAAATCAACAACTCAAACTAGAATTGACTTCAAATGAGAATATGATTGCTAAATACCATTACTATTTCAAAGATTTGAAAAAGAACATCCTGTGAAAGAAACTGAATATATTAGTTTGCTTATTCATATTGAAAAGTCAAAGGAGCATAATGACTTGCTTATGAATGAGATTGAGGAATCCAAAAGATAAACCTTTTCTTGTGATGCTCAAACAATGACAAATGAAGTCGTAATGGTTGATCCCCAAACCATGACAATTGATGATGTTGTTTTGACGAGTAATGGCAATGATGTTGAAATTCATCATGTTCAAACAATAGCGAATGAAGATTTAATGGTGGATGCTAGAACCATAAGAACAAATGATGTTGTTTTCACTTGTAATGCCAATGATGCTAAGACTTATGATGCTCAAGCAATGATGAATGAAGTTGTGATTGTGGATACCCAAACCACTATGGAACAAACATGTTTGGTCAACTCCAACTTGTCAGTTAGTTGGCATGAGAGAAAAAGTCACAAAATGAGAGAAAAAGAGGAAACTTTTAATTAAATTGACTTGTAATACTCATATACATCATCTTAGTTTATTGTGTTACATCTTTGGGTAATCACACACCTAACCTTCATATCAACAATAATATCTAACACCTAATTATAAATAAATAGTATCTCCTTGCAAGATGATGACTTTGGTTGCTTTCAAAAGAACGCTAAAGGTATTTGCTTCAAGTTGTTGCATAAATTGGATTATAAAGGTAACGGTCTTGGCAAGCATTCACTTGGAATTTTGAACCCCCTTCTTGATTTTTTTGTGAGATTGAGCGGTGAAGGCCTTGTATTCTATGGCACAATCAAAGAAGGTGAATCTTGAATGATGGGAGAAAAAATGCATCTTGACGTTGAACATAATAATCTTGATGTTGAAAATAGTGATCTTGATGTTGAACAACACAATCCTAAATCTTGAAAAAAGCAATCCGGATGCTAAATGAAGAAAAACTCCACTAAACAAAATTAATGTTGAACAAAAAGGTCTTAATGAAGTTGAATTTCCTTAGGCGGTTGGCAACCTATGTAGCTTGGTGACTTCTTCATGATGCACACACATTGAGAATGGTTGTTTGGTTGGGAGGACTACTCACCTCAAAGGAGCAATGTTAGGCATGTTATCATAGGATTTGTACTTGTGCAAAGCCCTCCACAAGATCCCAATCTTGCATAACAATTGGAAGCTACTACCACTGTCACCTTAGTAGATGCTTCCCTCGTTTAAGTGACGGAAGGAGATCCACCACAAGGGAGGCTTCCCTAGTGACCTCAAGTGATCAAATAGCAAGATTAGCCAAGCCTACAGCCCCCCTATCTTTGTCACCTAAAGATTAGGTCTAGGTCTAGGAGAGGAAATAAAGATAACGAGGTAATTGTTTCACCTGTAAGAGACAATAAACAATTTCAAGCATAATATAGACAATTACCAAGTTATAAAGCTCAAAAATGACCTCTTAGACACTAGATGATCAATAAATTCGATGGTTGTTGCAAATTACAACAGTAAAACAAGTGTACAACAGCAATTAATATTTTGCAACACCAGCGTGAAATAGTACTCATAAATGTAGCAATTTGGCATGAAAAACAAGCCTTCAATATGTACAATATTATACAACTGCTAGATGTAATTTTTGAGTATCCTAAGCCACTTTTCCAAGTATGTATGCAGAAAATTGAAGTAAAAAACAATAGTTGTAGCAAACTTTTGTAACGGCGGCAATAAATAGCATTAGTTTGCTAAAATTAGGGTTAAAGAAGTTAGTAAGATCATTGAGAGAGAGAATACTAATTCTAAATGTAACTTTCACCACAAGAAGAGCTTTAGACAAGTGTCTTGTCTATTAGGGATTATGGAGTCAAGCATGCAAAACCTTGAAGATCCTAAGCCACTAATGTAGCAATTTGGCATGAAAAACAAGCCTTCAACATGTACAATATTATACAACTACTAGATGTAATTTTTTAGTATCCTAAGCCACTTTTCCAAGTATGTATGCAGCAAATTGAAGTAAAAAACAGTGGTTGTAGCAAACTTTTGTAACGGCAGCAATAAATAGCATTAGTTTGCTAAAATTAGGGTTAGAGAAGTTAGTAAGATCATTGAGAGAGAGAATATTAATTCTAAATGTAACTTTCACCACATGAAGAGCTTTAGACAAGTGTCTTGTCTATTAAGGCTTATGGAGTCAAGCATGCTAAACCTTGAAGATTGAGCTAGATGATAAAGAAGGATGAGGTTTAAACCCTAAGGTGCAAAGCCTCTTGGGACTTAGGACTAAACCTTCAAGAAAAAGATACCTAGGGTTCAAAGCCTCTTTGGGCCCTAGGTGTCGTTTTCCCTCTTCTAGATGATCTAGGTGAAGGATCAAAGACTAGGATCAAAACCCTAAGGTGCAAAGCCTCTTGGGCCTTAGGTTCTTAACCCTAGCAAAGAATGTTCTCACAAAACTTGGACAAACAAAGCTTATGAAGGAGAGAAAGACTTCTCTCCTTCCTAGGGTTTCACTAAGACAAAGTAGCATGCAACAAGATAGTAATTAACACCTTAAAACAAAGCAATGACAAAATTGCAGCAATTACTTACTTATCCAAGTTGCTAGGCTAGAAAAACCCTAGTTGCACTTGCAACAACATACATCCAAGAAAGCAAGAAAGCATCCACAATCATCCTCCTTTAAGAGTAGCGCAAGAGATTCAAGAGACAAAAAGAGGTAGAGCAAACTTTTCTAAGTAGCTCTCCCACAAATGTGAGAGTGAATGATGATCCAAATGAATGGAGTGTTGGCCTTATAAATAGGGAAAACCCTAGCAGTCCAAAAGACACAAAATGAAAAGTCGTGTCCCTCAAGTGGGGCCGACCCCTCTGATTTGCCTTTACAAATGATAAATAATGCCAAAACAATACAAAAATGTCCTCCTAGGTCGCATGTGTGGTGACGTAATGCTCTAAGAGGGTGTGTGAGAACCTCCCAAGGCCACATGTCATCATCTCATGGTGTAGTCATGGAAAAAGGTGCATCTCCTCGTCTATGGTCATGTCACATCATCAATGGTACCCCAAGTGGTCATCAAGCCCCATTATCATCAAACCCTAAAATGTTATATCATCATCAATGGAGGGCCAATGTCTAGGGTGTAGGGCATTACATCTAAGGTGGAGAGGGGTGTATCTCATCTCTGCAAGGTATCCAATTGTCCATTGGTGCAACGTCCTCAAACCAATGAGCAGTAATCCCTTGGTACATTGCCCAACATGTGGGCTTTCAGACCATCTATGTGCCACCATGACCAAATCTATCAAAATCAAGCCCATTTATCCATCGTCCAAGGTCCTCAAGATGTGAGAGCCATTCTCTGAATGTATCAAGTCATTGGGTGACTAACTACTCATCATCACACGTGCCATATCCTGCAATAAAGGCACAACATCATGGGTGAAATCCTAGGGCGTCCGTCAACAACCATGTCAGGGGCATCCAAATCAAAATAGAATATGAAATCAAGAAAACCAATCTTCATAAAATATACTAGTCCTTAAATCATGCAAAGTAAGTTGTTACTTAAGATATAAGCCACATGAGCAATTCACTTTAGTATTCCCTTCAAATATCACGCCAGCTCGAGACTTTATGTAAGTTGACAAGTTTGAATATGGGAGGACCTTCATCTTACCCTATTAGGTGTGCAATCCAAAATAGTGAAAGAAAAGACCTAGGTAGAGGGATATGTTCCGAGGGAAACAGTGAAAGAAAGGAACACTCCAAGAGTAAGTGTGATAGTGATACGTGTTGGGCTTACTCCATGGCTTATGGTGTCATTGAGTCCATTTCTATGAGCACCTTTGTGGAGGGTGCGCTTTCTCTTGAGTTACCACTTTTTGAGCGCTAAGTTTTTCCAAACCCCTTTATCTACCTTTTTATTTGTCCTCTTATCATATTGCAAATCCCCTTTTATAAGGTTTCAAGCTATAGCATCATTGCTTGTGACTGGGGTGAACGCGAAAAGGGTAGAGCTCAAGTTTGGATTGGCTTTTGAGAGTCCTTTGCTATTATACCCTTCTTTCTTTAGCATCATTCTTTTATTCTTTTAGCAACAATTGTAATCAACCTCTAGGCCTTCAGCCCCTCTTCTCATGAGAGAATGAACCATGACCCATTACCAAAGTTTAGTACATTGCAACAAGCTCCGGGATGGAAAGTGTTAAGTATGGTGGGGCATGGAACGTGAGGGCCCCCCAATAGTATCCCTTTTCCATGGGTAGTGACAACACGAGACTAGGGCACAAATGCGATCCACCAAGGTGAAACAAGGAAACAAACATAACTTCTTGAGCTAGTGATCCATTATCCAACTTCAACCAATGATCCTCATTCATATGCCTAGTAAATTAAGCACAACACTTCACATGAAAGAAGGACTAACATACCTCATGGTGACATTGGCTTACCATCTCACATACACTGAGTTGATTGGATGTGATGAGCTTGGCTAATTTGAGGTAGAAAAGGCAATTTGAGGGGAGTTGTTGGGCTGCAATCTGTGGACATGTTGATCATCATCATGGTCGGGATCATTGTCTCCATTGTGGGCCATGAGACATGATCTCCTCTAGTCACCCCTAGGCATGGGGGGGTAACATTTGGCTCCAACATGGGGACATGTACTCATAGTAGAGCGCATTAGAACCTCAACATATTTGTTTGTCCAAGACCTATAATCTTGCACCCACTTCTAACAACACTAACACTTTAGTAGTATAGGTCGATGGATATGATCCACCAGGGTTAGTAGTAAATCATAAAATCATGCTAGAAAGAAAAAAAAAATCACAACAACTATACATGATAAAGTAGAGATACAATTAGCAATGCAAGCATGGATGCATGCTATACAAAATGAGAATGTAATGACATGTATATGCAAGAGAATGCAAAGCCACACTAACATGGATGCATAATGCAAATATAAATACAAATGCAATGCATGATGCAAATTCCCTACCTAACCTACCTAATCTATACTACAATCAAGAAGTCAAGTCTCCTCCCCATAATGGGATTTGAGAAGGGACCCACTAATGGGTAGTGGCAATCTACTTCCCTCTAGCGTGGATATATAGTAGGAATCATCAACGGACTTCCTTTCTACCCTGTAAGGGCCCAGTCAAAATTTATCAGACCTGTGGCATGTATTAGGTTGGCCCTTCCTCTTGTCCCACTTTAAGACCAAATCTCCTTGTTTATAATCCTCCTCCTCGAGATCACTTGTTCCTTGACTTGCCTTGATGTCTTGCTTCAAGGGAGGGGGGACTTTGTTGTGAGAATATCTTCTTGACCCATTTCACTTAACTTTTCTTTATCGCCTTTCTTCAAGATTGTGATGGAGCCAACCACTTCGTCATTGTACTTTGCAAGTTGCTTTTGATAGTCTTCCCTTCTAGGCCACATATTATATCGTCGATTTCATCTTCTTGTGCAAAAGGGAGATCATCTAAGTATTGGGAAATGTTAGGGCCACCATGAGGATCTTCACCTGCTTGAGTATCTTTGTCTCGTTCCATAATAGTGGAGTAGGACTCTACCAAGGCAATATTCTTTATATCCTTTTCATGCAAATGTAGCCTTTCCTTATTACCTTGTTTGAGAATTTTGACAGAACTAAATTATGTGTCCTTGTGCTTGTCAAATTGCCTATGGTAACCCTTCCCTCTGGGAGTCCAAGAGAGGAGCCACACCATCCAAGAGAAGGATAACCTGAGGTAGCCGCAGCAAGAGAAGGATGAGAAGTGAGTGAGTGTGTGTAAATGCTAGAGGGGAGGGTTTCTTTTATAGCTAAGGAGAGGGGTTAGGGTTAAAATAAAAATAATTAAATAATGACAAATTAATTAATATAATTATTAATTAAATGTCAATTAAATCAAAGTAATTATAAAAAGTTAAAACCCCTCACCACATAAAATAAGAGGGAAAGCAAGAAAACAAGCAAAGGGGAAATTTAAGACAAAGTCAAGGGGGTCCACAATGGAAAAACATGTCCACATAAGTCTCATAATGACTTATAAACTTTTATCATCACTGCATAAAAGGGCACATCAACAAAATGTGATCATGTTCATCTTCTTAGCTTGCTCTCAAGTCTCATGGACCATCCCCGAAGAGAGGAAGAGGATCACACATCATCACATCTCGGTATTTCACCAAGATCTACCTAGTCCAAGACCAGGTTTCCCCAAAACACATCCGAGGGCCCTAGAACACATCTAGGGTCTTATCCACCAAGGAACAAGACCAAGGATCAACCCATGCATTAAACAAGGGTTCCCTGGAACACATCCAGGGGCCCTAGAACACATCTAGGGTCTTATCCACCAAGGTACAAGACCAAGGATCAACCCATGCATTAAGCAAGGGTTCCCTGGAACACATCCAGGGGCCCTAGAACACATCTAGGGACTTACATCAACCACCAAGGAACACATCCAAGGATCAATCCAAGCACAGGGCAAGGATTCCCTGGAACACATCCAAGGGCCCTAGAACACATCTAGGGACTTACTGCTTGGTCCTAGACCAAGAACCCCAGTCATATACTGGGGGCCCTCACTAGGTTCTTTTGCCATGGCTCTCACTACTTGGTCCCAAACCAAGAAACCCCAGGAGTGTACTGGGGGCCCTAGTCCTCAACTAGGGTCTTATGCCATCCTCCCGGAGAATGGCTCTTGCAGCTGCACTAATTTCAACACTCCCTCTCAGCAAGAGAGGCATTCTCAGCAACACCAAGCTTGTCTTGAAAGTACACAAACTTTGTCAAGGACAGTGGCTTGGTCAAAATATTTGCGGTTTGTTCTGCCATCAGAACATACTGAATATTGAGAATGTTCTTCTGCACCATGTCCCAAACATAGTGGTATCTCATCTCAATGAGTTTCGATCTGTCATGAAAAACCGAATTCTCGGAGAGCTTTATAGAGCTTTGGTTATCACAATGGATGATTGTGGGTTCCAGCTCAGCACTGAACAAATCTGAAAGTAGTTTTCTAAGCCACAATGCTTCTATGCTAGCAGCACTTGCAGCAATGTGTTCTGCTTCTACAGTGCTTTGGGCTATGGAGCCCTGTTCCCTGTTGGACCAGACAATCATAGCTGAACCCAAACTGAAACAATATCCGAAAGTACTCTTCCGGTCCACTATACTGCCCATCCAATCTGAATCTATTTATCCATGAAGCATTACACCTCCACTAGAAGTGTATCTAAGCCCATAGGCTATAGTCCCCCGAACATATCTCAGAATATGTTTAACAGCAACCATATGAATATGCTTTGGTTCTCACATGAACTGGTTGAGGGGGAATTCACTGCATAACAAATGTCCAGTCTGGTATGTACAAGATACATCAAGGACCCAATGATTTGTCGATATATGGTGGGGTCTTCCGGATCTGAACCTATAGCTTGGTCTTGTAACTTCTTCAGGTTAGAAATCATCGATGTGGATATGGACTTACAGTCCAACATGCCAAATCTGCGGAGCACATCAACTGCATACTTTCTCTGTGAGAGAAAGTATGCAACCTGGTTTCTACCACACCTCTAAGCCCAGAAAATAATGCATAAGACCCAAGTCTTTCATTTTAAATTCTGTTGAAAGCTCCCTCTTAGTCTGAGCTATCAAATTTTCCTCTCCTATAAGGAACAGATCATCCACATATCATACTAAGATATCGGGATGATTATGTACAATCTTTATATAAAGATTAGGATCTGCTATACTCTTGGTGAACCCAAGACTCTGTAGAAAACTGTCAATTCTTCCATACCAAGCTCTCGGAGCTTGCTTCAATCCATACGAGGCTTTCTTGAGTTTGCAAACATGGGATTCTTTCCCATGGATCACGAACCCCTCAAGTTGTTCCATATAAACCTCTTACTCGACTTCACTGTTAAGAAAAGCAGTCTTAACATCCATCTGGTGAAGTTTCCAACCAAAAACTGTAGCAAGAGAGATAATGATTATGATGAAAGTATATCTGGCAATAGAGCAAAGATCTCGTCATAGTCAATTCCTTCTTTCTGAGAGAAGCCACGAGCCACAAATCTAGCCTTGAATTTTTCAACACTGCCATCTGCTGCATGCTTTATTTTGTAAATCCANTGAAAGAAACTGAATATATTAGTTTGCTTATTCATATTGAAAAGTCAAAGGAGCATAATGACTTGCTTATGAATGAGATTGAGGAATCCAAAAGATAAACCTTTTCTTGTGATGCTCAAACAATGACAAATGAAGTCGTAATGGTTGATCCCCAAACCATGACAATTGATGATGTTGTTTTGACGAGTAATGGCAATGATGTTGAAATTCATCATGTTCAAACAATAGCGAATGAAGATTTAATGGTGGATGCTAGAACCATAAGAACAAATGATGTTGTTTTCACTTGTAATGCCAATGATGCTAAGACTTATGATGCTCAAGCAATGATGAATGAAGTTGTGATTGTGGATACCCAAACCACTATGGAACAAACATGTTTGGTCAACTCCAACTTGTCAGTTAGTTGGCATGAGAGAAAAAGTCACAAAATGAGAGAAAAAGAGGAAACTTTTAATTAAATTGACTTGTAATACTCATATACATCATCTTAGTTTATTGTGTTACATCTTTGGGTAATCACACACCTAACCTTCATATCAACAATAATATCTAACACCTAATTATAAATAAATAGTATCTCCTTGCAAGATGATGACTTTGGTTGCTTTCAAAAGAACGCTAAAGGTATTTGCTTCAAGTTGTTGCATAAATTGGATTATAAAGGTAACGGTCTTGGCAAGCATTCACTTGGAATTTTGAACCCCCTTCTTGATTTTTTTGTGAGATTGAGCGGTGAAGGCCTTGTATTCTATGGCACAATCAAAGAAGGTGAATCTTGAATGATGGGAGAAAAAATGCATCTTGACGTTGAACATAATAATCTTGATGTTGAAAATAGTGATCTTGATGTTGAACAACACAATCCTAAATCTTGAAAAAAGCAATCCGGATGCTAAATGAAGAAAAACTCCACTAAACAAAATTAATGTTGAACAAAAAGGTCTTAATGAAGTTGAATTTCCTTAGGCGGTTGGCAACCTATGTAGCTTGGTGACTTCTTCATGATGCACACACATTGAGAATGGTTGTTTGGTTGGGAGGACTACTCACCTCAAAGGAGCAATGTTAGGCATGTTATCATAGGATTTGTACTTGTGCAAAGCCCTCCACAAGATCCCAATCTTGCATAACAATTGGAAGCTACTACCACTGTCACCTTAGTAGATGCTTCCCTCGTTTAAGTGACGGAAGGAGATCCACCACAAGGGAGGCTTCCCTAGTGACCTCAAGTGATCAAATAGCAAGATTAGCCAAGCCTACAGCCCCCCTATCTTTGTCACCTAAAGATTAGGTCTAGGTCTAGGAGAGGAAATAAAGATAACGAGGTAATTGTTTCACCTGTAAGAGACAATAAACAATTTCAAGCATAATATAGACAATTACCAAGTTATAAAGCTCAAAAATGACCTCTTAGACACTAGATGATCAATAAATTCGATGGTTGTTGCAAATTACAACAGTAAAACAAGTGTACAACAGCAATTAATATTTTGCAACACCAGCGTGAAATAGTACTCATAAATGTAGCAATTTGGCATGAAAAACAAGCCTTCAATATGTACAATATTATACAACTGCTAGATGTAATTTTTGAGTATCCTAAGCCACTTTTCCAAGTATGTATGCAGAAAATTGAAGTAAAAAACAATAGTTGTAGCAAACTTTTGTAACGGCGGCAATAAATAGCATTAGTTTGCTAAAATTAGGGTTAAAGAAGTTAGTAAGATCATTGAGAGAGAGAATACTAATTCTAAATGTAACTTTCACCACAAGAAGAGCTTTAGACAAGTGTCTTGTCTATTAGGGATTATGGAGTCAAGCATGCAAAACCTTGAAGATCCTAAGCCACTAATGTAGCAATTTGGCATGAAAAACAAGCCTTCAACATGTACAATAATATATGTTAAATTTATAGCAGCTGCGAGAGCCATTCTCCTGAAGGATGGCCAAGACCCTAGACGAGATCTAGGGCCCCCCAGTGCACTTCTGGGGTACTTGGTCTGGGACCAAACAGTCAATGTCATGGCAAAAGACCCTTCTTAGGGCCCCCAATATATGACTGGGGTTCTTAGTCTGAGACCAAGCATTTAAAGTCCCTAGATATGTCTAGGGCCCCTGGACAGGGTCCAGGATACCCATGCCTAGGGCATGGGTTTCTTGGTCTGGGACCAAGCATTTAAAGTCCCTAGATATGTCTAGGGCCCCTAGACAGGGTCCAGGGTACCCATGCCTAGGGCATGGGTTTCTTGGTCTGGGACCAAGCATTTAAAGTCCCTAGATATGTCTAGGGCCCCTGGACAGTGTCCAGGGTACCCATGCCTGGGGAATGGGTTTCTTGGTCTGGGACCAAGCATTTAAAGTCCCTAGATATGTCTAGGGCCCCTGGACAGGGTCCAGGGTACCCATGCTTGGGGCATGGGTTTCTTGGTCTGGGACCAAGA
>JZKD02S1618941.1:15382-37560 GCA_000966675.3 Picea glauca
CTCGAGGTCTAGATTCCCATCGGTTCCTACCCCTGATACCCCATACGGGTGGTTCCAGTATTTCCTTGCTAGTGATATACAATCCATTTCCAGTCTGTCTATTTTATTTGGGTCCCAGGCCTCCTCCCACTTGTCACTTTTTAGTTGAACCCCCTCATTAGCTAATCAATCTACAAACTTGTTTGTTGTCCTCTTCACATAGCTTGAAATGATAACAGGGATGTTTCTCATTACGTTTTCCACTCTTTCGAATGAAATTTCGAGACTCCAACTGAAAGCGATCTTCAATATCGACGACCCATGTTGAATATGCTTGATCATATTGACTATCAAAAGGGAGCCACCCTCCACTCTCATGTTATTGTAGTCATTTTTCTTTGTTATATTGATCCCTTCTTCCATAGCTAAGCGCGTTGTTGTGTTCTTACTTGTGTGGCCGACCTTTCTTGCGTAGGTTCTGATGATCCCTCCTAAGTTATCATGAAAAATTTCTCCCAAACCCACATTTCTTGGGTTTACTTTTGAAGCCCTGTCAAAGTTAATTTTAAGAAACTCGTGGGGAGGTGGCGACCAGATTGAAGGAACCAAGAACTTTGCATTCGTTGAGATCTAGAAAATCAGAGCCGAGGTACTCTTCAATGGTAGATCTTTGAGAATATTTATCTTGTATCAGTTCATCTTTCAATCCTCTTGCTTCCATGGTTGAGTGTGTTGAAATAATGTAACTGCAAAGAGTATTCTTATTATTATTGATATATTATTTCTAGGATTAATCCCCATTGTGGATTAATCATGTCAGTAATTGTATTAGGACCAAATCCCCTTTTGCGGATTGGTCAACAGACAATTGTAATAGGCAGAATAAGAAGTCGGCCCCAACAGTTATTATTGAGACCCAGAAATATAATAAAGGTGGGTTTACCCACCCAGAGTGAGAAGTCAGCCCTGCCAGTGAAGACCCTTCACACGTGCCAAACTTGTATATATAGAGAGGCTAGTGTCTCACTTTAACACACAACACACTTTCTCATTTTCTAAGAGGCAAGCTGCAACTTACCAGTTGGAGAGAGGGAGAAGAGTGGCGCATCTTTTGGAGAGGACTATCTGTATTGGTTTGAGTTATCTCTTGACATTGTATTAGAAATTTATGATAAGGAAGTTTTTGCTGGGCTTTCTTCCCCTAGAGGGTTTCCCAGGATAAATGTTGTGTCTCTTGTGAATGTGTATTTCTCAGTGATATTGTTCTTATGTTGCTCTTATCTATTGAAATGAAAAGAACTATAATAATGGCATAAACATTAACAGAGTGACTATTGTTTCCTTCCTAGATTTGATTGTTTTGGTCCATACCTCTTCTAGAGGTTACATCTCATTTCTAAATATTCTCATGTTGCACTCTTTCCAGGTTTCCCATAACAAGAATCTTGGGAGCAGTTACAAGAGGCGATTGACTATGGTGTTAGGAGTGATAGAATAGAGTCGTTCTTCGATGGAGGAAAAAATAGAATGATGGTTGCGACCCATTCTTCGGAAGAGGACTCCACTATGGTCCCATATATATTCCACAAAAGGATGGGAGTTAAAAATATGCTTGATGGATTCTTCCTGGGATAGGAAAAACGGGCATCTTGATGGTCATGTGAATCCTCATTTTTAGAGGTTATCCCAAGTAAGTGTTTTGTTTTGAGTCAGCAGCCACAAGAATATTGAAACTTTTGGCCACAAATTATGCTGCCATATCCACTGCCAAATTTTTGATTTGGGGATATTTTGGTAGCTTACTACAAGCATATAAGCCTCTTTCATTGTGAAGGATCCTTTCGTTGAACAACCCCAGTGGAGCCTATTGGCCTCATTGTTAACTTGAATTATCCTGCTAGTTAATTCCTTCTAAAATCGAGCTACCATAACTTGGTCCTATGCACCTTCCCATCCTTCCTTGGGAATCCAGGTTCACCATCTATGATGGGTCTCTTCCTGGGCCCAATAATGTGCGACTCTAATTTTTCCTTGCCTTCACATTGCTTCCTTTATTCTTGTGATTTGTTCTTGGTCCGAATATTTCGTCTTCTATTTCCAGGCATCTTCCTAGATGAAAGCCCCCTTCTCGTTCCTTATTTCCCAAAAAAAAAATTCTTGGATCAGGGATTTTTTTTTCCAAGCCATGTTCCAAATGTTAGAGCGACTTGGGGAACTTTGTATTTGAATTAGGCTTCCTTCATTTTCTTCTCTAGAATATTTCACCTTCCATAGATGATCCCACTGATATTTTTGATTAGTAAGTGAGCGCCACCATAACTTCACTCCTATAACTTTACCCATTAATTATGGGTCTCGGATACCCAAACCTACTGCTAACTTTGGCTTGCAAATGGAGTTCCATGAAACTAGGGCCCATTTTTTTCTTTCTTTGGTACCTCCCCGAAGGAAGGATCTTTAAATGTTTCTCATCAATTTAAGAACAATTTTAAGATTTGTTAGGATGAAGAATAGGGGTCAGTACTAGGACGGATAACACCCACTTCAAGTAATTCTTGCACAATTTTCTCAATTTTATTCTTCTAGGAAAAGGGATGACGATAAGGGTGAACATTGGGAGGAAGACTGTCAAGGATAAGTGGAATGGAATGATCATGAACACCATGGGAAACGGGAAGTCCCTGAGGATTAGAAAAAACATCTTGGTGTTTGGATATAAGAGAATGGAGGTCTGGATGCACAGAGGGTGTCTTAACTGCTTGAATAGAATGGAGTTGGGAGCTAATACCTGAATGACCTTTTTTGAAAATCTTTTCCATGCAATGGGAACTGATGATCTCAGGGAAACATGTGGTGATGCCTTAGAAGCGATAAAATTTTCCCTCCTCTTGGAATTTCCTAGTTAATTCCTTAAAATCCATGAGAATGGGGCCCAAAGTGCGTAACCATTTAACACCTAGCACAATGTCACAACTGCCCATATCGATGGAAAACATATGAGATTTTAGGTGGTACTTCCCAATTTGAAGATGTACATTTTCACAACACCCACCACATTTCATGGAACCTCCATTAGCTATCATGATTTGAAAATTGTTGACGACGTGAATATAGCAATTAATTTCCTCGGAAATGCGATGGTGAATAAAATTGTGGGTGCTTCCACTGTCAACAGGGATGATGAATTTCCTATGCTTGATATAGCCAATGATCTTGAAGGTTTGAGGAGTAGAGAATCATGTGAAGGCATGTAATGAAATCAGTGGTTCAACTTCTGGTGGGTCAGCAGGCAGATTAGTAGCATCGGGAATGGGTAGCTCTTCAACAAGGGAAACTTCAACTTCCTCTTCAACAACATCCTTTGAAATGGCCATAAAAATATTTTGTTCTTACGCTTGTGCCCAGGAAAATATTTGTCATCACAATTATAGTAAATACCTTTGAGTTGGTGTTCATCCATTTCTTCTTGTGTTAAATTTTGGACCTTGAGAGGAGTGCCCTAAGGCGTAGTTGGGTTGGGTTTAGTGCAGGGAACCAAAAGCTTATTTTCTGATCTCGACCAAAATGACATGTTGTGCCTCCTTTGAATGCTTAGTGGATTCCAACCAATTCGAGGGGCGAGCCATAACGACCTGGGTGGGAATTTCATCCTTCAGGCCACTGATAAAGCATTCCCTGAAGAAAGTGTTTGTCATGCCCTGTGTTTGGAAGACAAGTGCTCAAAGGAAGAAAAAAAATATTCTATTTTGAGGGACTATTTTAGCTTGGTCAGATGTCCTAAATGGTGGGTATTTGTGTCAAAGCATTCATACATCTCAGCAACAAGTTGTGACCAAGAAACATACCCTTGGCTTGCATTGCTACGTCATTGACATGATTTCCATCTTTCTGGATCAAAATAGATAATTCCATAATGAATCTTGGTTAACTCGTCAGTGATACCATGTAGGGAGAAAAAATGTTCCATTTGAGTAACCCAGGCTTATGGATCTTAGCCATAAAATTTGTTGACCTGGACTCTATAAATACGGGGATCACAAAGTAGGTAGTTTGAATGAGAGGGGAGAGGTTGATTGGAGTCAACACCTTCAGTATAGAGAGGGGGGTCAGAGGAGGATGTAGCCTGGAATTTGTTCATGAATTGGTGGAGTGTGGAATGGACTACATTAATTTGGCCACCTGGTTGGTATTTGACTTCACTAATGGTGTTATGTTGTTGGTCTTGGATAATGTTTGTTTTTGCATGAATGGCCAAAATGTCCTTGTTTACTCTGTCCTAAAGGGAAACTAGATCAATACTTAGTTTCTAATTGGTTTCTTCTTAGCGGGTGGGAGCCATGATGGAAAGCGGGGTGGGTCCACGAGGTTAAATAAAGAGTTGAAAATGATAGGTATGGCAATGATCAAGGTGAAAAGGGGAATCTAATGAGATAGTTCCCTAATAAGGGATCCAGAAGGGGAGCAAGACCATAGGAAAAAAAAAAAAGGCTGAAAAAATATAGGTATCACTGGGATTGGGAAGAAAAGAGGAATGCAATGGGATAGGTCTCTAATAAGAGTGTGGGAAAATCCTGCGGAGTTATACTCTGGTTTGAATAATATTGCAGTGTTGAAAGGCCCAAATTCTTAAATGGAAAAAATGTGCCGTAATTTCGCAACCAGAGTGTAGAAGGTAAAGTTGCATGGCAATAGATCTTGTCTATTCTGTTTTTATTTTTGTCCCAACCGTTATGGTATTCAGGGTTTATACAGAAAAGGGTTTTCCCTATGCTATAGCTCTCTGATATACATGTGAGGTCCAACAGTAGTACTCGACCCAATATCACAAGGCACCAACTAAGGAGGCTAGACTGTGCCCTTAGTCGTACTACCTGACTACCTAGGTGCTAGAGAGTATCTTCTCGAGTGTTGTTCTTGGTGGCACTATAATAGTCAAGAGACTGATTGGTTTATCTACAGAGGGCTTCATGATATCTAGTCTGATCTATATACAGGTGTTGTTTGATGCGCTACCACTCGAAGGGGTATCAACAAGGGTTACAAGGGTGGCCAACAATGTGCATTTAAGTACCACTTGTAGTTCCTGCATGTATGCTTCCCTGACCATGGATTTATGCATTAAACGACAAATATTTGTAGCTTTAAGATGCCAGAATATGTCTCTACCCTAGAAAAAAAAAATAACCCACAATTTTCTGCCAAGGAAAGTGCTATGATACCACTTGTAAGGTACTAGATCTATTATAATAGCAAAAAAACATAAATACTTCAGAGAATAACATTGAAACAACATAGTATATGAAACCACATCACCAAAATAATATCTTTATTGATAGGAAACAATGTTCACTTTCCTCTTCGAGGGGGCAACCTCTAGCAGAGCAACGCTCTATTACAATGATTCTCTTGATAATACTTCTCATTCCCTCGAATCCTATTTATACTAAATTTATCTACCAAAAGAACAATCTAGAGGAAGATCTTCTAGAAGCAGAATCTTTTATTAGGTCTTCTTACATTTGAATTATTCTTCCTTATTACTAGGCCTTATTAATATCGTCTTTTATGACATGGAAAATATATTATTCTACCTACATGAGGGGTTAGGAAGGTTAGGTCCCTAACAGGGAGAAGGTAGTTGAAGGAGAGTCGCTCACCAGGATGGAGAAGAACGTTGTTGAGATCAAGGACATAATCCACTTAATCCAGTGTGGGGAGAAACTAAAGGCATGAATGATACTAGAGATGTAGTCCCAACTACGGTTGTCATAGGATTTGGCCAAATCCAATTTGATCAGCGAGATAGGCTTCCAGGAATGTTTTAAAGAGTGGATGTGTTCTTGAACCAAAATTATGTTTTCCAAGATATGATGGCCTTCCACAAAGACTAATTGTTCTTGAGATATTAAAAGATGGAGGAGAGGCTTCAAATGGTTGGCTATAACTTTATATATGACTTTGTAGATAAAATTACACAAGGCTATAGGTACGAACTTGCTAGTGTCTTCCACCTTATCCTTTTTTGGGGATCAGAATTAAGAAAGTTGACTTAAATGTAGGGAGGACCTTAAGAAATTTTCTTAAGTCTTTGACTGCTTCCCATATATTCTATTTTATCACAGGCCAACAAGCATGAAAAAATTCAGTTGTAAAAATATATGGGCCTAGACATTTACCTTTGGTCATTTCCATGATTTCTTGTTTGACCTCTTCCATTGATATTTCTCTCATCAGAGCTTCATTATGTTCCTCGGTCACCAGCTGAGGTATATGTTTGGTTATCTTGTTGATTGTTGATTTCCTATTCTCTTGGCGTTCTTTCATCATGGCACTGTAGTAATGAACTAACTCAATTTCTATTTCTTTGTGATTGCAAAGTTTCTTCCCTTGAGCATATATGATCAAGTTAATTATATTTGAGTTTCAGCGTTAGAGCATAGAGTTGTGGAATAATTTTGTATTTTTTTCCCCTTCTTTTTGTTGATGTTTGGATAACATCAAGAAGACATTCTCTTAGATTAATAATTAATAATATAATGATTGATTATTAAATAATATATATAATAAGTAAATGATAATAATATATAGTTATTGATTATCCAAGGGATGCATCCTTTCATGGATGGTCGCCATATGTTCCCTATATATGGAACACTCATCATTGTAATAATATATCGATGATATCTCATCTCATATGAAGAAAAAAAGCATGGTATCAGAGAAGGATTGGATTTGACTCCCTCCCAGGAGTGTGTTTTTCCATCAGTTCTGTAGAGAGTGGAATTATAGTAGAATTAAACATAAAGAAGGATTATTTACAAGATCATGATGGTTGATGGGGGTTCCAAAGTTGCAGTTCTTGACCAAATTGGGTCTTTGGGCATGTTGGGTACTATAACTTGGGATATCTTCAAGAGGTTTCATTGGTAGAAATGGATTGGAACCCGATACACTGTCTAGATCGACAAACATGTTTATGTCATTATTACAAGAGAGGAATATTGAATGAAACCCAGAAGGAATACTCATATTTAAGGGTAAATAGTTGATGAAAGTTGCAATTTACAAAGCATTGGAGAACTTTTACAACTAGTAAATATTTGCCAACAATTTACAAAAAGAGTGGCTCTGTGATATTTTGCAACGATATTAGGATTTGATTGCTTCGATATTTTGAATTTAAAAACAAGATATCAACTCCTGATAAACAATTTGAGGATCGTAAAGAACATCCTGGGAACCTCTATCGGATTGATCCTTCGTCGAAATGCTCATCGACTATCGAATAGGAAATTTTCCTACCATTTAAATGGTTGTGATGGCAAAATTGACATCCTTGGGCATGACATCTTTGCATTACATCATACAACAAGCCATGTATTTTTTGTGTATTTTTTGTCACCTGGGGAAAGGCACATCCTTATAGCAGTCATAATTGTCGACTTCTCTATGCCATTCCCCTGATCTGGCTCTAGTTGGTCCTGTGATTAATTTCCTCTCCACCCAACGTCTTTTCAGCCTCGAGGTCTAGATTCCCATCGGTTCCTACCCCTGATACCCCATACGGGTGGTTCCATTATTTCCTTGCTAGTGATATACAATCCATTTCCAGTCTGTCTATTTTATTTGGGTCCTAGGTCTCCTCCCACTTATCACTTTTTAGTTAAACCCCCTCATTAGCTAGTCAATCTACAAACTTGTTTGTTGTCCTCTTCACATAGCTTGGAATGACAACAGGGATGTTTCTCATTACGTTTTCCACTCTTTCGAATGAAATTTCGAGACTCCAACTGAAAGCGATCTTCAATATCGGTGACCCATGTTGAATATGCTTGATCATATTGACTATCAAAAGGGAGTCACCCTCCACTATCATTTTATTGTAGTCATTTTGCTTTGTTATATTGATCCCTTCTTCCATAGCTAACAGCTTTGTTGTGTTATTACTTGTGTGGCCGACCTTTCTTATGTAGGTTCTGATGATCCCTCCTAAGTTATCATGAAAAATTCCTCCCAAACCGCATTTCCTAGGTTTACTTTTGAAGCCCTGTCGAAGTTAATTTTAAGAAACTNAATGGCCACCTCAACTGTATCCTCTTTGGTACCCCTATCGTAGAGCCATAGCTTCTTAGACATCCAAATGAGGCCAACACCTAGAACATTCAATCTAAGGGAGGGTCTCTACCCCTCGTTCCCATTTGATGGCCTAATGATTCTCCATTAGGCTCCTCTGATGGAGTTGTTGATGAGCTTGCCACCCTTTAGACTTAGCAAGATGATTGTAGCGCATAACTTTTTCCAAGAGTGATAGTTCCTTTTACCAGTTGGATTTTACCCATAATAAATGGCATTAATATCTATTACTACAGATGGAGTGTTGGAAATCCTCCTCCACATGTTCCTTGGTTATGGTGCCATGTGAATGCACCTGGGTGTATGTGTGTGTAAGCTTGGGTTGGGAGGTCATTTCCTCTCAACCTTTAATCACTCCTACGAATGTATCATCTCCTTGTCACCGATTAAAATGCATATTACTCCTGGCATTAATGCCTTTTACTTCCTCGAGGACAGGTTCATTTGCATGTCATCTCACTAGCTTGTCACCTGGGGAAAGGCACATCCTTATAGCAGTCATAATTGTCGACTTATCTATGCCATTCCCCTGATCTGGCTCTAGTTGGTCCTGTGATTAATTTCCTCTCCACCCAACGTCTTTTCAGCCTCGAGGTCTAGATTCCCATCGGTTCCTACCCCTGATACCCCATACGGGTGGTTCCAGTATTTCCTTGCTAGTGATATACAATCCATTTCCAATCTGTCTATTTTATTTGGGTCCTAGGTCTCCTCCCACTTGTCACTTTTTAGTTGAACCCCCTCATTAGCTAGTCAATCTACAAACTTGTTTGTTGTCCTCTTCACATAGCTTGGAATGACAACAGGGATGTTTCTCGTTACGTTTTCCACTCTTTCGAATGAAATTTCGAGACTCCAACTGAAAGCGATCTTCAATAACGGTGACCCGTGTTGAATATGCTTGATCATATTGACTATCAAAAGGGAGTCACCCTCCACTATCATTTTATTGTAGTCATTCTGCTTTGTTATATTGATCCCTTCTTCCATAGCTAACAGCTTTGTTGTGTTATTACTTGTGTGGCCGACCTTTCTTATGTAGGTTCTGATGATCCCTCCTAAGTTGTCATGAAAAATTCCTCCCAAACCGCATTTCCTAGGTTTACTTTTGAAGCCCTGTCGAAGTTAATTTTAAGAAACTCGTGGGGAGGTGGCGACCAGATTGAAGGAGCCAAGACCTTTGCATTCGTTAAGATCTAGAAAATCAGAGCCAAGGTACTCTTCAATGCTAGAGCTTTGAGAATATTTATCATGTATCAATTCGTCTTTCAATCCTCTTCCTTCCATGGTTGAGTGTGTTGAAATAATGTAACTGNGACCTTTCTTATGTAGGTTCTGATGATCCCTCCTAAGTTATCATGAAAAATTCCTCCCAAACCGCATTTCCTAGGTTTACTTTTGAAGCCCTGTCGAAGTTAATTTTAAGAAACTTGTGGGGAGGTGGCGACCAGATTGAAGGAGCCAAGACCTTTGCATTCGTTAAGATCTCGAAAATCAGAGCCAAGGTACTCTTCAATGCTAGAGCTTTGAGAATATTTATCATGTATCAGTTCGTCTTTCAATCCTCTTCCTTCCATGGTTGAGTGTGTTGAAATAATGTAACTGCAAAGAGTATTCTTATTATTAGTGATATATTATTTCTAGGATTAATCCCCATTGTGGATTAATCATGTCGGTAATTGTATTAGGACCAAATCCCCTTTTGCGGATTGGTCAACAGACAATTGTAATAGGCAGAATAAGAAGTCGGCCCCAGCAGTTATTATTGAGACCCAGAAATATAATAAAGGTGGGTTTACCCACCCAGAGTGAGAAGTCAGCCCTGCCAGTGAAGACCCTTCACACGTGCCAGACTTGTATATATAGAGAGGCTAGCGCCTCACTTTAACACACAACACACTTGCTCATTTTCTAAGAGGCAAGTTGCAACTTACCAGTTGGAGAGAGGGAGAAGAGTGGCGCATCTTTTGAAGAGGACTATCTGTATTGGTTTGAGTTATCTCTTGACATTGTATTAGCAATTTATGATAAGGAAGTTTTTGTTGGGTTTTCTTCCCCTAGAGGGTTTCTACCATTGAAACAACTAAATCATCTATTCAAAAAAAATTAAAACATCTTATTTGTTCCTGTCTTGTGAAGGGTATCCGAGCTCTCATTGTTGACAAGGATAATTCTCCCAAGGTTTGTGATGTTTGTCATATTGTTCTTATTGATCGATGTTCTTTAGATCACTATATTTTAGTTGTATTATTTGAAATGGAATTCATTTTTTTTTGTCAAGTTATTGTACTTGAATATCATCATGCAGTAAGCTAATTTGTAATGTATTTTTTTCCATCATATAGTTGGATGATGATTATTATATTATCTAATGATTAAAATTAAAATAATTATTGTAGTTTTATTGTTATTTGATAACATCTAAAATGTATGGTGAGTGTAATTTGTTGCAAGGTTTTCGTAATATAAAATGTAAAGTGGTTATCATATATGGTAAAGGTTATTGTAGTTTTGTAGTTATTTGATAACATATAAGATGTATTGTAATTGTAAATTATGGCAAGGTTGTTGTGATATAAGTTGTACGGTTGTTATTATTTTACGGTAATGTTTATTTATGCGCAAAGCTAAAACAAGCCAGTATTAATGTCAGAGACATTACCCTTAACCACCAGCGAATGGTCTTGATTTCGAACATGTTTGTTAATGTCCTTTAAAACTGGATTTCTAGATTATGCCTTGATGCCTTTATGCACTTGGGCCATGCGAAGACGGGCTCGTAATGGAGGTTGGAATAGACTCTGTCAATTACCCTACTTGTTGTATAAATTGTCATAGTCTTGAAATTTGATTAAAAGTACACCTCCCATGCAATACTGTAATGAGTTATTAATGATTCACTGTCACAAACTGCCTTAATGTAGATAACCTTGTTGACTGAAATCGTGATGGTTATGTTTTTATCATTGGCTTAGTAGGTTTGGTCTTATTGTGTCGGGCGAGATGTAGACACCTCCATGTTCCTCAGAACAGTTGCCATCCCTGAGACCTTAAATGGTTAAAATCGATGGGAACTTGGGCTTGAGTGTTGCTTATGTGTCTTGGAGGTCCTAACCATTGCAGGGTAGGACGGGCGGGTAGTCGGTCTTATTATTTTGTCAGTTGATTGTTGTTCTTTACTGGCAGATGTTGATGTGCGTCTTAGATCTTTATGTTGATATCACAATTACATGCATCATGATGTGTCGTCATGTGGCGGCACAGAGTATAATGTCTTGTTACCCTTGTACACACGCACACACACAAAAAAAAAAGTGCACTTGCTATAAGAGGTTTGTCGGCGTAATGAGGAGGTCGCTACATTCAACAAGAGAAGATGGCACATATAAACCCTATAGTGTGCATAGATATATTTCGCACACTTTATAGAGGGACGAATGGGCTTTAGATGTTAAATGTGTTTGTGAGATCACAATTAGTGTTTGTTGTATTGTAGTCATACCATATGACATTTGTAATATAAAAGTACATTACTTCTATGCAATATAAAAGTCCATTACTTCTTTAATTTCTGCATTTTTATATTGTTCTTGCGGGAGGTGTAGTTGCTATGTTTGGAAAATATGATGATCTGGTTGGGAAAATTGTGCTTTATTTTTGTATTGACATTTTTTTGTACTTTTTATTGATTGAAATATTGATTGAATATTTCAGTAAATGTGGTATATGTATATAATAATGTTTATATTTAATGATTTGAGTTGGTATTTTGTTTGATTCTGATTTTAAAAATAGATTATTATTATTATTATTATTTATATAGTAAAAATAACTTTGAATGAAAAATCATTATCATCAATGTTTTTGTAAATAAGAAGTGTAATTATATTAAGAGCCTTCAAAATCTGAAACAGAGTAGAAAAATACAAAGATGACCGAGCTGCAGTTACTGGACTGCCCCAACCATGGGGAAACCAGTCCAGCCAGCCCATCCAGCCCACTAATCAAACGAGTCATAAGTTAAACCAGTAAAGAGAGTAATCATATTGTTTATCTTCTAAGACCTAGATCCTGAGTAGACTGACAAACACTAAAAGTTTAGACACCTGGCAGGTAGCCGGACCACATGTCGTGAAGGTCTCCTGGCCAAGGCTCTTCCTCAATATATGTCGCCCCATCGTCCCATTGCTTGCCAACTTCCTCGTTGCACGCAGCTCCCTTGATGTCGTCCTCTCGCTCTTCCTTCTTCCGACCTATTTCTGCTAGACTCTGCATCTTGCTCTGAGCTTCACCTTTAGCGGCCTCGGGGTTCTCCATTGGACTGGTTTCGACAGGATTCGAGAATAAAGACTCGTGCATGGATGAGAGAATTTTAAGAAAGCTCGCCACCTTTACTTCCGTAGCCTGTATGCGATATTGTAGGTCCGCTACCTCTTGCCTAAGTTCAAAAACCAGGTCATGCAGTACAGACAGGCTATCTTTGAATTGCGCCCTATCAAAGGTCTCAGGGAAACAATGACCTGCCCACTTGGGCTCACTTTGAAGAGAAGGACCACCGCCCAGGTTGCCCAGAGGGTCGTGGAAAGGCATGGGGCTAGAAGGATACGCTGAGGGGTCTTGAGAAAGCCGTAGGATTGAAATTGGCGTTCATGAAATTATAGCCATGGAATTAAACTGCGGAGCTTACATAGAGACAGGGGTAGACTTAGACTGTTGACATGGGGAGGAATCAGTGGAGGTCGATTCAGGAGGCATGATCGAGGGCCTTCGAGGCCTCCAGGGAGAGCCCCGCCTTGGTCTGCCCCTGGGTCGTGTCATTGGATACTCGGTGCAACTGGCCGAGGAAACTAAGACCGCTTGGTGGAGGATTATGACAGGGACTGCCTCGCTCCAGTGAAAAGGAACAGAGATAGACCTGTGCTGCGAAGGGATGAGCCCTACAGCCAGCATACAGAAGTGAGTCCCAAACATATTGAACCATACCATTCAAATTCGCAGTGAAGGGGAAAGGACTGTTGCGTTAATGCGCCCTCGCATCATAATAAAGATCAATTAAACTCTGGGTGGGGTGGTGGGCTGTGGCACAAGCCCATCACGTGGCTCCATGCCACGATGCCCAGTACCTTCGCCCAAATCTTGCCACGATGCTCGCTTTGACACCCCATCCGGGGGCATTCTCATCAATGTTAATGTTAATAAATGACATTAATATCTGAAAATTAACATTAATAAAGAGATTCTAATATGCTTTATCCCATAGACTTTGCAGGGGTTTGCAGGTGGCACGAAAGGAAACAAAGACGGTGATAATTAACCTCAGTGGCCATTGTTGTTATGAACAAAACTCAGTGTAGGTTATCACTAGAAATCTTAGAGATGATTTTATTCTACGTACAGGTATACGGCACTCTCTCAAAAGAATGCAAGATGATATTGGGAAATCTAGTTTGGTTTTGCTATTTTAGTATGTCATTGCTATGGAAGACGTTTCAATGTTTGGTACCTAGTTCATAAAGGGAAGRCAATAGTTTAGGGMAATCAATATATATTTTAGTTTTGGATTATCGTTGTTTCTTTCATTCCTAACGCAAATTATATCGTACAATATTATTACATTGTAAAACCCTTTGAAGTTTGGGAATGATGTGTGTACGCAAATTATATCGTACAATATTATTACATTGTAAAACCCTTTGAAGTTTGGGAATGATGTGTGTGGGAAAGTGAGTTTGTCAATTTATTGATGCTCGATGTAGTAAGAAAATATGATTGGATTATGGTATGACTAAAATCAAGTTATAATAAGATTATTTATGTATGTCATCCTTTGTAAGGTGTGTGTGAGTATACTTGTGCCCAACATTGGTCCACCACGGCTGCATGTTTTATAAAGGGCGAGTTTTCTTACTAATTATGAAGATTACCTTTGAGTTATAAGTATACTTTGTAATTCTTGAATGTGGTGAGGAATAGATAGATTATTAATTTTTTTCATTCTTCGCTTTTTGATCTAGATGTGTACGTCTTGTATCTTTTATAAATGTGATCTTTGTTTAATGAGAATCTTGTATGTGTTATAAATGTAATCTTAAGAATGTGTGGGTGGTACAGGTTATAGATAACTTTAAAAGGGGTTATTTATTCTTGCGTCTTCATTGATGACTACACTGAAGTTATGATTTTCTCATCTAAGAGTGTTATTTGTTCTTCTCCCTGTGTTTATAGTAATATATGATTAAAAACATTTTTTTTTATAATTGTGTTACATGTGTTTAATCTGTGAATTTGTGAAAATAAATTGATAGAAGTAAATTATCGATGTCTTATTGTTATAGACAAAACTTATTATCCAATTTATATGGGGCAAATAATAGCATACGTTTCTTGGCAATTCAAAGTCATAACAGGAGGGGCAATCGTGGCCTGAGTTGTTAGGCAACGGAAGCATAAATAGAGCAAGACTAACTGACAAGAAAAAAACCGAGAACAAAAATCACATAATGAACACAATGTTTTACGTGGAAACCCACTACGGGAAGAAACCATGGGGCAATGATAATCGATATTCTTATTATTCAAGGGAGAATTAAAATAGACAATCACAGGCATACAACCATCCTCTCTTCTCTTCCCACACATTGTGTTACACTACATTGCTACTTTCACTCCTCACCTCTATGGGTATGCTCGTATATATAGTATCTATCAAACAATTTAGACAAACTGATTATAATATGATCCATCGGTTACAAAAAGTGTTCATTGTAGTGTGCATGCATGCAGATTCTAGATTTAGTTGATGTGCATGCTACCGCATGGGAAATTAGTTGGCACGTTTTCTACAATCTCCACCTTGACAACAATTTACCTGATATATCATGCCTGAATTAATTCATCACCTTGTTTGCAAGCCAAGAGAAGCCAAAAACCATCATATATCATGTAACAAAACTGGTTTCATAAACATGTCTGTAGAATTCACTTTTGTATGGACCTTTTCCAAATCCACTCCCCCTTCATCAACAACCTATCTTACAAAATGGTATTTAATAGAAATATACTTCGTCTTATTGTGATAAGCTAGATTTCTAGCCAAAATAATAGCACTTTGACTATCACAAAATACTTTCACCTTGTTTTGCATCCTTCCAAACTCACCCAACAAACCTTTTAACCAAATTTCCTCATTGCATGCATGTGAAGCAGCCATATATTATGCCTCAGTAGTGGATAAAGAAACTACATTTTAAAGCTTTTACATCCAACTAAAAGGTCCTTCTGCAAGAGTAAATACATATCCTGAAGTGGATCTCATTTTGTCCAAGTCACCTGCAAAATATAAATCTACATAACCACAAACTGAATCATTGGAACCATCATAGGTGATAGAATAATTACTTGTGCCTCTAAGATACCGAACCACCCATTTCACTATTCCCCAATGCTCTTTACCTAGATTTCCCATGTATCTACTAATAACACCAACTACATGTGAAATATTTGGTCTAGTACTTACCATCACATCCATCAAACTTCCTATTGCATTACAATATGGTACATGAGACATATAATCATTTTCTTCATCATTACTAGGACATAAACCTGAAGAAACCTTGAAATGGGAAGCCAAAGGGATATGTATGGATTTAACATTATTCATATTGAATCTCATAAGTATTTTCTCCACATACTTCTGTTGTGAAAACCACAACTTACCATTTTTCCTGTCTATGTGTATCTCCATGCCTAAGATTTTTTTTGTTGCACCTAGATCCTTCATATGGAACACCCTACCCAAATGATCCTTCAACATGTTGATTTTGACCATGCTTTTGTTTTCCATAAGCATATCATCAACATATAACACCAAAATAATGAATATGTCATTTTTCAACTTTTTAAAGTAAACACAGTGATCATATTCACTTCTTGTAAAATTTAGGCTCACCATGAAGGAATCAAACTTCTTGTACCATTTTCTAGGAGACTGCCTCGAGACATGCAATGAATTCTTGAGTTTGCAAACAAACCTCTTATTTCAATCCTAAACAAACCCTTCTAGTTGTTCTATATATATATATCCTCATCCAAATATCCATGTAGAAACATTGTTTTAACATCTAGCTGCTCTAACTCAATATCAAGTAAATCAACTAGTGCTAACAGAACATGAAATGAAACAAGCTTCACAACTGGTGAAATNAGGCATACAACCATCCTCTCTTCTCTTCCCACACATTGTGTTACACTACATTGCTACTTTCACTCCTCACCTCTATGGGTATGCTCGTATATATAGTATCTATCAAACAGTTTAGACAAACTAATTATAAAATGATCCACCAGTTACAAAAAGTGTTCATTGTAGTGTGCATGCATGCACATTCTAGATTTAGTTGATGTGCATGCTACCGCATGGGAAATTAGTTGGCACGTTTTCTACAATCTCCACCTTGACAACAATTTACCTGATATATCATGCCCGAATTAATTCATCACCTTTTTTGCAAGCCAAGAGAATCCAAAAACCATCATATATCATGTAACAAAAATGGTTTCATAAACATGTCTGTAGAATTCACTTTTGTATGGACCTTTTCCAAAGCCACTCCCCCTTCATCAACAACCTATCTTACAAAATGGTATTTAATAGAAATATGCTTCGTCTTATTGTGATAAGCTAGATTTCTAACCAAAATAATAGCACTTTGACTATCACAAAATACGTTCACCTTGTTTTGCATCCTTCCAAACTCACCCAACAAACCTTTTAACCAAATTGCCTCATTGCATGCATGTGAAGCAGCCATATATTATGCCTCAGTAGTGGATAAAGAAACTATGTTTTGAAGCTTTTACATCCAACTAAAAGGTCCTCCTACAAGAGTAAATACATATCCTGAAGTGGATCTCATTTTGTCCAAGTCACCTGCAAAATATAAATCTACATAACCACAAACTGAATCACTAGAACCATCATAGGTGATAGAATAATTACTTGTGCCTCTAAGATACCGAACCACCTATTTCACTATTGCCCAATGCTCTTTACCTGGATTTCCCATGTATCTATTGATAACACCAACTACATGTGAAATATTTGGTCTAGTACTTACCATCACATCCATCAAACTTCCTATTGCATTAAAATATGGTACACGAGACATATAATCATTTTGCTTCATCATTACTAGGACATAAACCTAAAGAAACCTTGAAATGGGAAGCCAAAGGGATATGTACGGATTTAACATTATTCATATTGAATCTCATAAGTATTTTCTCCACATACTTCTGTTGTGATAACCACAACTTACCATTTTTCCTGTCTATGTGTATCTCCATGCCTAAGATTTTTTTTGTTGCTCCTAGATCCTTCATATGGAACACCCTATCCAAATGATCCTTCAACATGTTGATTTTGACCATGCTTTTGTTTTCCATAAGCATATCATCAACATATAACACCAAAATAATGAATATGTCATTTTTCAACTTTTTAAAGTAAACGCAGTGATCATATTCACTTCTTTAAAATTTAGGCTCACCATGAAGGAATCAAACTTCTTGTAACATTTTTTAGGAGACTACCTCGAGACATACAATGAATTCTTGAGTTTGCAAACAAACCTCTTATTTCAATCCTAAACAAACCCTTCTAGTTTTTCCATATATATATATATATATATATATATATATAAATCCTCATCCAAATATCCATGTAGAAACATTGTTTTAACATTTAGCTGCTCTAACTCAATATCAAGTAAATCAACTAGTGCTAACACAACATGAATTGAAACAAGCTTCACAACTGGTGAAAAAATTTCATGAAAAGCAATACCTTCCTTTTGAGAATACCCTTTTGCTACTAGTCTTGATTTATACCTTTCAACTTTATCATCAACACCTTTTTTCAGTTTGTAGACCCACTTGCAGCCGACAATCTTCATGTCCTTTGGAAGCTCTACAAGGTCCCATGTTTTATTCCTTTCTAAGTTATCCATTTATTCTTTCATAGATTATTTCCATTGAGCACTTTCAGATACCTTAATTGCTTTGTGATAACAACTAGCTTCTCCAACAAAAGAAACCAAATCCACAAATGAAACATAATCATTATACGTTATAGGAGGATTCATGACCCATGTAGATCTCCTTAGAGATGGTTGAGACATATCCTCAGTTTCATGGATATTTTATGCATCTTCATCTTCTTCTTCTTCTTATGGAACTTCTTCATGCTCCTCCCTTTTTTAATATGGTTGAGTCTCCAACTGAATTTGTTGAACTTGTGGTACCTACTCTTGTCTCACTTCAACATCTACCAATTCTAATTTTAAGAGTGAGRATTCATCAAATACTACATATCTKCTTATGATGRTTTTGTGGGAAGTAGGATCCCATAATCTGTACCTCTTAACTCCATCACCATAACCAACAAAGACATATCTCTTTGATCTAGGATCTAACTTAGAATGTTGATATTTAGAAATAATAGCATAAGCGTCACAACCAAATATTCTCACATTTGAATAATCACATGAATAACCTGTCCATACCTCTTCTGGAATATTACAGTTTATTTCAGTTGATGGTGGCATATTTATTATATAGCATGTTGTAAGAACTACTTCTTCCCACAATTCATGCTACAACTTGGAATTACTGAGCATGTGCCTTGCTCTCTCTAGAAGAGTCATATTCATGCATTCAACAACACGATTTTGAGGAGTATAAACCATGGTATTATGTCTTTCGATCCCAGCTTCCTTGCAATATTTTTCAAATTCCTCAGATGTGAACTCACCTCCATTATGTGTTCTTAAAAACTTGATTGGCCCATAAGTGCTCCTTTCCACCAAAGCTCTGAAATTCTTAAAAGTGTTAAATACAACAACTTTTCTTTTAAGTAAATTGACCCAAACCTTTCTAGAGTAATCATCTATAAATGTCACAAAATATGAAAATCCTCCAAAAAGAAACTGTAGGGGATGGTCCCCAAACATATGAATGAATATAATCAAGGATACATTTTCTTACATGTCTTCTTATTTTAAACTTTTATCTACATTGTTTTCCAAAAACACAATACTTGCAGAAATTCAAATTCAGAAACTTTAAACTTGGAAGTGATATATGATCAACCAATACCCTAATCCCTTTCTCACTCATATGACCTGAACATTGATGTCATAAATGAATAAAGTCACTTGCACCTTCAAATTCTACCACTGCTTGATTTATTTATTCCCTTCCTTCAAGCCGATAAAGGTTCTCGNCCAAATGATCCTTCAACATGTTGATTTTGACCATGCTTTTGTTTTCCATAAGCATATCATCAACATATAACACCAAAATAATGAATATGTCATTTTTCAACTTTTTAAAGTAAACGCAGTGATCATATTCACTTCTTTAAAATTTAGGCTCACCATGAAGGAATCAAACTTCTTGTAACATTTTTTAGGAGACTACCTCGAGACATACAATGAATTCTTGAGTTTGCAAACAAACCTCTTATTTCAATCCTAAACAAACCCTTCTAGTTTTTCCATATATATATATATATATATATATATATATAAATCCTCATCCAAATATCCATGTAGAAACATTGTTTTAACATTTAGCTGCTCTAACTCAATATCAAGTAAATCAACTAGTGCTAACACAACATGAATTGAAACAAGCTTCACAACTGGTGAAAAAATTTCATGAAAAGCAATACCTTCCTTTTGAGAATACCCTTTTGCTACTAGTCTTGATTTATACCTTTCAACTTTATCATCAACACCTTTTTTCAGTTTGTAGACCCACTTGCAGCCGACAATCTTCATGTCCTTTGGAAGCTCTACAAGGTCCCATGTTTTATTCCTTTCTAAGTTATCCATTTATTCTTTCATAGATTATTTCCATTGAGCACTTTCAGATACCTTAATTTCTTTGTGATAACAACTAGGTTCTCCATCAATAGAAACCAAATCCATAAATGAAACATAATCATTATAAGTTATAGGAGGATTCCTGACCCGTGTATATCTCCTTAGAGATGGTTGAGACATATCCTCAGTTTCATGGATATTTTCTACATCTTCATCTTCTTCTTCTTCTTATGGAACTTCTTCATGCTCCTTCCTTTTTTAATATGGTTGAGTCTCCAACTGAATTTGTTGAACTTGAAGTACCCACTCTTGTCTCACTTCAACATCTACCAATTCTAATTTTAAGAGTGAGGATTCATCAAATACTACATATCTGCTTATGATGATTTTGTGGGAAGTAGGATCCCATAATCTGTACCTCTTAACTCCATCACCATAACCAACAAAGACATATCTCTTTGATCTAGGATCTAACTTAGAACGTTGATCTTTAGAAATAATAGCATAAGCGTCACAACCAAATATTCTCACATTTGAATAATCACATGAATGACCTGTCCATACCTCTTCTGGAATATTACAATTTATTTCAATTGATGGTGGCCGATTTATTATAAACATGTTGTAAGAACTACTTCTTCCCACAATTCATGCTACAACTTTGAATTACTGAGCATGCGCCTTGCTCTCTCTAGAAGAGTCATATTCATGCATTCAACAACACCATTTTGTTGAGGAGTATAAACCATGGTATTATGTCTTTCAATCCCAGCTTCCTTGCAATATTTTTCAAATTCCTCAGATGTGAACTCACCTCCATTATATGTTCTTAAAAACTTGATTGGCCCATAAGTGTTTTTTTCCACCAAAGCTCTGAAATTCTTAAAAGTGTTAAATAAAACAACTTTTCTCTTAAGTAAATTGAACCAAACCTTTCTAGAGTAATCATCTATAAATGTCACAAAATATGAAAATCCTCCAAAAAGAAACTGTAGGGGATGGTCCCCAAACATATGAATGATTGTAATCAAGGATACCTTTGCTTACATGTCTTCATGTTTTAAACTTTTATCTACATTGTTTTCCAAAAACACAATACTTGCAGAAATTCAAATTCAAAAACTTTAAACTTGGAAGTGATTTATGTTCAACCAATGCCCTAATCCCTTTCTCACTCATATGACCTAAACATTGATGTCATAAACAAATAAAGTCACTTGCACCTTCAAATTCTACCACTGCTTGATTTATTTATTCCCTTCCTTCAAGTCGATAAAGGTTCTCGGCCCTCTTTTCCTTCATGACTACTAAGATGCCTTTGGACACCTTCAATACTCCACCTTGAGATGTACACATGTAACCAACATAATCTAGTATTCCTAAAGATATTAGTTTCTTTCTAAGTTTGGGTGCATGCCTTACATTTGTTAATGTTCTTATAGTACCATCATGCATTTTAATCTGAACACTACCAACCCTGAAAATTTTACAAGAAAAATCACATCCCATAAAAACAACACCATCATCAATAGATTGGTAAGTTGAGAAACAATTTCTATGAATACACATGTGGCTGGACACACTAGAATCTAGCAACCAATATTGATGTTGATGTGAAACATCACAAGTAGAAAATACCTCATCAACCATACTTGAACCTGAACCTAAATTTGTTTAAGCTAAATTAGCTTCCTCTCCTCATTTCCTCAAACAACAGAGCTCCCACAACAATATCATAATCAATGACATATATTGTTCTAAACCCCATAGATGTGATTGTATGATCCCAAGACTCGGGAAACAAGCATAGTAGCGTAACTTCCTTGTCCTCATCTTCATACTTTAATTCCATACTAGATAATTCACAAATCGGAGTATTGAAAACATTTAAGTGATCAACAATTTGTGTACCTTCTTTCATTTGTAAGCTATACAATCAAGTCTCTTCAAGAAGATATTGTTCATCAAGGACTTTGTCATATACAAAATTTCCAGTCTATTCCACAAACTTGTTGTTGTCTCCTCTCCATCGATGTTAAAGAACACTTTGTCTGCCAGACACAAATGAATGTGATCCGGATTATTTTCGGCACGAAATGAGAGCGGAGATATAATAAAGAAATGCACAGAGATATTGCAGATATTCAATAATATAACAGAAATGTATCAGAGATGCAACCA
>JZKD02S1618941.1:50555-65486 GCA_000966675.3 Picea glauca
CAAAGCATTCCCTTCAAAATCAACCAGACGATAAGTTCCCTTTTTTAAAACCTCTTTTATGATGAAAGGTCCGAACCACATGGGTTTGAATTTTCCTATCCCTAGGGGGTCCTTATCTTGGTGATAGACCAGGATAAGGTCGCCTTCAGAGAAAATCCGAGGATGAACAGACCTATCATATTGACACTTGACCTTATGTTTGTGAGCCTCGTTGGCTAGCACCACATCACGACACTACCCATTGAGCTGCTCAAGGTATACTAACTGTTCTTCAAGTGGAGAAGTGTCTGGAAATAATTGTACTGCCAATTTTAGAGACGGGATCTGACATTCAATGGGAAAGACTGCCTCCATCCCGTAAGTGAGTTGAAAAGGTGAGAAACCAGTTGCAGTCTTAACAGATGTTCGGTAAGCCCATAATGTCGAATATAACATCAAAGCCAATTTGACTTGGCTGAGTTGATAGTTCGCTGTAGAATGGTCTTAAGAGTTTTTTTTATAGCTTCCACCTACCCATTTTCTTGGGGATAGTAGGGTGATGAATGTTCTTTCCATAGCCCAAGATTTGATGTTAACTCGGTCATCATATGGTTATGAAAGTGACTGCCATGATCAATGACAATCTCCCTCGGGACGCCGAACCTTGCTATTATCTGATTGAATAAAAAGAGAGTTGCAGTCTCTCCATCATCTTTAAACGTTGGCATAGCTTCAACCCATTTTGTGAAGTAGTATACAACTAAGATGATATAGTGGTGCCCCCTTGCTGAAGGAGGGTCGCATGTAGTGTAATCAATTCCCCACTTGGTGAAGGGACCAACTGTGATGACAGGAAACATGGGAGCGGGATGTGCCCTCATGTTTCGAGAGAAGATTTGGCACGGATGGCACTTCTTGACTGATTCGATACAATCCTTGATAAGTGTCGGCCAAAAGAAACCTGCTCGTAGAATCTTTTGGGTTTTCACCAACCCAGACAAATGACCGCCACAAGCTTCGGTATGGCAATCATTAAGCACGATAATCACTTCTTTGCGAGTGAGACATTGGCATAGGATGCAGTCTACACCTCTCCGATACAATGTATCATAGAGTATGGGATAATTCTTAGCCTGATGGCGTATACGTCGATGCTCATCAAGAGAAGCAGAGGTGGGGCACTTCAAAGTCTAGAGATAGATAAGTATATCTCTGTACCAGGGATCCGAAGATGTGATAAAAAACATATCTCCCTGGATAGGTGATTCTTCAAGCACAACATCACTTGACTCAACTGGAAGTTTCAAAATAAGTTCTGCGAAGACCAGTGACTTTTTGGACCTTTTTGAAATGAAGTTGTTAGCAACATTACTTGTCTTCAACATCAGGATATCCAGGTCTACAAGTTGCATGAGGAGCGCCCAAGCACAACGAACAGAAGAAGTCCTTTTCGGACTTAAAATCAAGCGAGCGGGTTAAATTATAGTGTCAACGATCTGGATCCATCCATATGAGAAGATCAACGGTTGGCGAGAAATTGCAGGTAGAGAAGTTGCATCGAGGATAGCACAATGGATAGCGCCCACATTTTGTGCAGGATGGATGGCAGCCATTCATCCTAAAGGACATGTGGCACAAGATCTGGTCACATCGTCTTTTCGGTAGTCGCGAGTTCAAAGGGTGGAGGTTTTATGTCGATGTACATATCGAAACCCCGAACCCTGAAGTGCCGATGGCGCCCAAAGTCGAGCCCGCAGTATCAAGGGGCAGTCTCAGCCGTCCATCTGAAAAGGACACCTGGCGCGCGATGAGGCTCCCCGCCTTTTCTCCCATCGCGGTTTCGAAGCGCAAGGAGTAGCTCCCTCATATCCTCGATGCGTGAAGTGACGAGAGTGTCCAGGACCTGGGGCCCGCAGCAGCGTCGGGTGAGTTTAGGACCGTCAGATTTGAAGGATGCATGGCGCCAGATTAAGCCGTCTCGGCGTTTCGCTCATTGCGATTTCAAGAAGCATGGATCAGCCCCTTCATATCCACGAACGCTGAAAACACATTTGGGAGTAAGCACAAGGTCATAGCCCGTGGTCACTTGGGAGACAAAGAGAGTTGTGCAAGAGGGGCCAAAAGCACCGAGTTCAGTTACAGAGGAGATCATCACGACCTCCAAGCGCCGTCAGATCGGATCTCAATCCTGTGTCTCGCTTGGAGTAAATGAAGGCATGAACGGGTGGTTGAAACCTCCTTTCATTCATTAAGTGTGAGATATGGACGGTCTAGCAAGTGGTCTGCTCGAAGGGGTCATGTGTACCGATTTTTCTAAAGAAGCCATGCTGAAGTCTTCAAAGAGATAGAGAAGTCTGCACACGCTAGCTCGACACTTAATGGCTCAACTACCCTCCTTACAAGAGCCATGCACAATTAAGATGGCACGTGAAGAAGGATTTCAGTACGAATTTGACTGAAAAAACACTGAGCCCTGGGTGACTGGGTACGCCTCTGTTAGGCGAATGTTCCTGAGTATATAGGCTCAGTTTTTGTATTTTGTAAGTATCGATGGTAGAGCGAAGCTCCCGATTGTAAAGTTTTAACACATTCTAGTTCTTTGGTTATGCATCTGTATGTAAGATTTCTTGTTTAATGTCAGACAATCCTTCTTTTCCCGTCTAAGTTTTCATTTTATACTAAGAGAGTTCGTGATCGACTGATTCGCAACGAATTATGACAATTATGTTGTGATAAAGGATTTATTGAAGCATTATTGTTTTCTATGGTTTTCTGCGTTTGAAGGTAAGAAGATCTTGTGTTTAAATGTCTTCTTCTACAGTCTGTTAGGAACTTGATGTTTACAACAGACCTTCGCATCTCTCTTACACAAGTCTTCCTCCTACTCATCCTTACTACAACTTACTGTCCGAAGTTTATCTAAGACCTTACTTGCCTATGCATGCTTGGCCTAGTTTTGGAGTTAGAACCACATTGTTTTGAGTTAACTCCCATCTGATCACCCCATTCAACAAATCATGACAATAAACTGATGGGCGTCGGGCTCTGCTCCTGCTGCAATATAGGAGTGACTTCCGTCGCCAACATTTCTGGCGCCGTTGCCAGGGACGAAGTTGAAAATCTTCCTTGGGATTGAACGACATTGAGCTTCTGATTCTGAAGGTGCATAAGACATTAGAACCATTGAATATTGAACTTGCACCCGACGACTCCTCTGAGTTCATTCCACATGGTAACTCCTCTGTTGCAGTGCCTCTGGCTACACCTGGTAGCTATTGGGAGACACGAAGCTCAGTTCTGGTCTTTGATGGTGAACGAGGACTAGACACACTCATTCTGCATAGAATTCACCTGGCGACTCCACATTTAAAGACTCCACTGGAAGGGATTTTGTTGACAAAAGGAATTCCATGTCAAAGGGAAAGACCAGGTATCAGTTTATGAGCTTACTGCATGAAGTTCTATATTTCCTTGTCAGCTCATTCTTCTCTTTCTCTTCATTTATAGAGAATTTTTTCCTCTCCTTTGTACATTCTGATGTCCTTGAGCCTCCCCTTATCCACTCAGAAGAAGAAAGCATAGCCTCTTCTTGTGTTGTAGATATTGATATTGTGCCTTCACCTCTGCCTATCCATGAAGATGAGATTTGTATCACACCTCCTCTTGGAGTTGAGTGCCCTTGTAGTCCTGAGGAGGTTGAGGATAATTCACAGTCTTGCCAGACCTCGTTACCCCCTGTTTTTCCTACTAAGCCTCCCCAGCCTCTTATTGAATCCCATTATCAGCCCACTTCTTTTCAAATCAAAATCAGAAATAAGTTGTTAAAACCTCTGAGGCTTCCATATCACCTTAACCCTTATCCTCATGATTTCTTCGAGTATCTTCCTCGATTTTCTAGGGAAGTCATGTTATAGCTGAGAGGCATATGGAGGCCTTTGAGACCCTTATTGATCAATTTGAGATCCTTCACGAAGATATTGTCATGAGGATGTTCTCACACTCCCTGTCTGGAGATGTTGCAGTGTGGTTTAGGTGTCTGGAGGCTGATTCTATTGGTTCCTGGACTGAACTATACCATACATTTTTAAAAGGTTGGGGTGAGAACAAGTCCCTTGATCAATATTGGTCCGAGTTTAATGCCTTGAGGAGAGGGGAAGATGAAGCCTTGGTTGTTTTCAACATAATTTTTTTCAGTGTTTATCATAGCATGCATATAGAGATCAGACCCACAGAGACTTCTGCTATGGTTTACTATATCATGGCTCAACATCTAGAGCTAGTCTTCCTCCTGAGAGAGAGGAAATCCTCATCATTGATACATCTATTTGAGGATGCTATAGAGGTTGAGGAAAACATCAGGGCTAGCAGGTGGACTCGTAAGCAGGTAGATTTGCATATACAGGAGGAAGAAGACTGTCAGTCTGTTTCAGAATCTAAGCAAGGATATAGCAATTATGGATCAGATATGGAACAAGAACCAAGAAATAGTCATTATGACCTAGATCCTGCTGCTCCTTTATTTGAATATCATCTTTTTGGGGTAAAAGCTGCAGTTGTAGAAGATCCAGAGTGGTTTTCCCATGAGGGGGAGGGACATTCTTTTGTGAGTAGAGAGTTTTTTGCAGAAGAACATCCTGGTCTTCTGAAGCGCCCATGATTCTATCATACTACCCATGATCCCGTGGCCATATGCATGGAGTCCTACATTTCAGATTTCTTGAAATGTTCTAATAACATTAGTCCACCAATACTCACAAGTGAGTATTGTGTTATGAAATATTTCCAAGACCACATTATAGAGCATGTTCCTTTATTAATTAAGGAAAGGCCATGGGTGGAAATCAACTCTACTAGGCTTGCAGGAAGCACAGAGCAGCATAAAGAGGAAGGGATCAGTAGAAAACTCATCTCCTATCCAGAGCCTGTTTGTGGGTAGGTGTCATCTGGCATTGGCCAACCTGCATATGTCCTCTGTCCACTGGTGCACTCTGAAGACATCATGCCACAGGTGAACAACCACGGAGGAAAAGAGATGTTTTCTGACCAACTAAACTCCCATGGCATTAGATATGGTGACCCTGTGGGGTCTTATATGGAGTTGTTCTTTCCAAAGGCTTTGGAGCCTATAAATTTATTCCCCTTCTCAAAATTTGGGGGTATGGACAACATGGTTAACCTCATCTTCATCTGCCTATCATACCTCCCTAGCATTTTATGGAGCATCTACGATAAAGAGAAGGGATGAATCACCAAGAAGTATGTGTGGCTATGGTGGAAATTTTCTTTCACCTAGCCCATGTACATACAGTTTTACTAGTTTAAGACTGTACATAAATAAGCTCCCTTGAGCATGTATGTTTATTTTGTTTTTCTTTTACTTTTACTTTTCGGCCTGTATTTTCGGCAAGGTGTTTCGAGCTTGACTCCATAGCCCAACAACAAGGCATTGGAACTGCAAAATGAGTACTTAAAGCATCACAGGGATGACTCTATCCCCCATGGAGCCTAATGTTAGAAACATTACTTGTATTTAGCATCGGGATATCCAGGTCTACAAGTTGCACGAGGAGCGCCCAAGCGCAGCGAACAGAAGAAGTCCTTTTCGGACTTAAAATCAAGCGAGCGGGCAAAATTATAGTGTCAATGATCTGGATCCATCCATATGAGCAGATCAATAGTTGGAGAGAAATCGTAGGTAGAGAAGTTGCGCCGAGGATAGCACAATGGATAGCGCCCACATTTTGTGCAGGATGGATGGCAGCCGTTCATCCTAAAGGATGCGTGGCACAAGATTTGGTCACGTCATCTTTTCGACAGTCGCAAGTTCAAAGGGTGGAGGTTTTATGTCGATGTACATCTTGAAACCCGAACCCTGAAGTGCTGATGGCGCCCAAATTTGGGCCCACAGTATCAAGGGGTAGTCTCGGCCGTCCATCTAAAGAGGACACCTGGCGCATGATGAGGCTCCCTGCCTTTTCTCCCATTGCGGTTTCGAAGCGCAAGGAGCAGCTCCCTCATATCCCCGATGCACGAAGTGACGAGAGCATCCAAGACCTGGGGCCCGCAACAACCTCGGGTGAGTTTCGGACCATCAGATTTGAAGGACGAGTGGCGCCAGATTAAGCCGTCTCGGCGTTTCGCTCATCGCGATTTCAAGAAGCATGGATCAACCCCTTCATATTTGTGAACGCCGAAAACACCTTTGGGAGTAAGCACAAGGTCATAGCTCATGGTCACTTGGGAGACAAAGAGAGTTGTGCAAGAGGGGCCAAAAGCACCGAGTTCAGTTACAGAGGAGATCATCGCGACCTCCAGGTGCCATCGGATCCGATCTCAATCCTGTGTCTGGCTTGGACTAAATGAAGGCATGAACGGGTGGTTGAAACCTCCTTTCATTCATTAAGTCTGAGATATGGAGGGTCCGGCAAGCGGTTTGCTCGAAGAGGTCCTATGTACCAATTTTTCCAAAGAAGCCATGCCGAAGTCTTCGAAGAGACAGAGAAGTCTGCACACGCTAGCTCGACACTTAATGGCTTAGCTACCCTCCTTACAGGATCCATGCGCAGTTAAGATGGCGCGTGAAGAAGGATTTAAGTACGAATTTGACTGAAAAGACACCGAGCCCTGGGTGACTGGGCACACCTCTGTTAGGAGAATTTTCCTGAGTATATAATCTCAATTTTTGTATTTTGTAAGTATCGATGGTAGAGCGAAGCTCCCGATTGTAAAGTTTTAACACATTCTAGTTCTCTGGTTATGCATCTATATGTAAGATTTCTTGTTTAATTTCAGACAGTCCTTCTTTTCCCGTCTAAATTTTCATCTTATACTAAGAGAGTTTGTGATCGACTGATTCGCACGAATTATGGAAATTATGTTGTGATAAAGGATTTATTGTAGCATTATTGTTTTCTCTGGTTTTCTGCATTTGAAGGTAAGAAGATCTTGCGTTTAAATGTCTTATTCTACAGTCTGTTAGGAACCTGATGTTTATGACAGACCTTCACATCTCTCTTACACAAGTCTTCCTCCTACTCATCCTTACTACAACTTACTATCCAAAGTTTATCTAAGACCTTACCTGCCTATGCATGCCTGGCCTAGTTTTGGAATTAGAACCACATCGTTTTGAGTTAACTCCCATCCGATCACCCCATTCAACAAATCGTGACAATAAACTAATGGGCGTCGAGATCTGCTCCTGCTGCAATCCAGGAGTGACTTCTGTCGCCAACAAAAGTCTAAGTCAAACTCTTGGAGGATGACTATCCATCTACTGATTTTTCCTCCTATTACCCATCGTGTCAACATGTACTGGAATGGATTCACAACAATAATGACGGTGGTCTTACGAAACATAACATAATGATAGAACCGTTGAACAGCATGAACTGCTGCCAACGCAATTTTTTTGATGTGAGAATAATTGAGTTCCGGTCCTACGAGGCCTCGACTCAGGTAATAGATCACGTATTCTGAGAACAAGTCATATTCTTGAACTAAAACCATGCCAATGGTTGATTTTGTTGCAGCCAGATATAATAAGAAATCTTTGTTATAGTTATGTGGCTGGAGCAGAGGGGCAATTGTGAGGGCATGTTTTAATGAGTTGAAAGAGCATTGAGCAGCATCGTCCTAGTAAAAGGGAATGTATTTTTTCAGTAAGTGCGTAAAGCCCTTGGTGATCTCGACATAGTTGGCAATGAAGCGTCGTAAAACATTCACCTTGTCTTGTAGACTCTGAAGTTGAAGGATTGTGCCTGAGGGGGGCAACTGAATTATTGCCTCAACCTTGAGAGGATCAACCATGATCCCTGTTGTGGACACTATGAAACCTAACAATCGTCCTGACGTTACGCAGAAGCTTCACTTGTTTGGATTCATGCGAATTCGAAAGTAGCGACAACATTCAAAGATAAGTCGGAGGTGTGTGGGATGATCCGTTCTCTTGCAAGATCGAGATGCTAAATCATCTAAGTAAGCCTCGACTATATGATTGAGGTTATGGAAAGAAAAAGACATGGCCCGTTGAAAGGTGGCTCCAACATTTTTGAGACCAAAAGGCATCTTACGATACATGAATGTACCCCATGGATAGATGAATTCCGTTTTGTGTTGGTCTTTGGGTTTGATTTGTATTTAATTATATCCCAAAAAAATCATCCATGAAAGAAAATGCTTCACAACACGCACATTCATCAATGATCTGGTCGATGAACGGTGTGAGAAAATTATCTTTGGGACATGCCTTGTTCAAATCATGGAAGTCGGTACATACACGAATCATGCCTTATTTTTTATTGACCGACACGGGGTTTGACACCCATTGGGTCAAATGGATAGGATAGATAAACCCAAATTTTAGCAATTTCTCAACCTCAACCTTAATGGTTGCTGCTTTCTTAGGATTAACTGGATGAAGCTTCTGCCAAACCGACTTGGCATCAGGATACGTTGTGATTTCATGTTCAACTATTTTTGGATCGATGCCTGATATTTCCTTGTAAGACTAGGCGAAAACGTCGCGAAATTCTTTAAAAAGATCTGTGTAGATTTGAATCTCTTCGGGGGAGAAATCAACTCCGATGAAGACATTCTCCATGATGCTAGGGTTTCGGGAGATATTGATTGGTAAGGTTTCAGCGATAGGTTCCATATTACCCTCAACATAAACCTCATGTGTAGCTAAGGGATTAATAGGACAAGACTGATATCCCATCATAGTCACGGTGAATTCTCCCGTTTCAATTCGGCTTAACTCTAGGAGGAAGTATGATCTGTGATGAAGATCTTCCCAGGGTTTATCCAGAGGGAAAGACTAAGTCTAATGAATCGGTGTGAGTGAGAGAACCCTGAGCCCAAACATGCTCTAGAAGTGGATCGATCTCTTGTGTAGGAGCTGGATCAGTGTGGGATGAAGTTTGTTGAACTAAAGAGTACACTACTTTAGTTGCAGATAAGGGCATGGACATGATCGAGTGCCCCGTCCCATCCATCGTGGCTGATGGGGAAGGAAGTATCCACGGATCGTTGAAGTAAGTCGTGCGGAACGATGAAACTTGAAAAATCTCAACCTTATGGTGATTAGATATAAACTTGATATCACCTTGAGGGGTGGGTAATCGAAGGTATCCATCAAATATGGGCACAAACCAACCCCTACATTGAAGACACTTGGTTGAGGATTATCAATCATCGGGACTGTTGATGCCCCCAATGCAGGGTCAGGTATGGAGAAGGAAAATTGATCGATGGTCACTATCCTGCCTTCGTGTGGAAACAACAAGACCCGAAAAACTGTAGCAACCACTGCTTGCATGGAATAAGTCCAACTCCTTCCTAACAAGAGGTTATAGTTGAGGGGAGCATCGACTACCTCTACTTCAACACACACGGTATTCCCTCATAATTGCAAGGGGAAAGAAGGAATGATACCATGTGGTCGGAATGAATGACCATCGAAAGCGGTGAGGAGAGTAGGTGACAGAGACAAAACGGGCTGGCTAATGGCCTTCCAACATGCCAACTACATAACGCATGTTGAGGCGCTCTCATCAACCATCGTGCAAAACAATTCCGAGTAAAATGTTTCGTGGGATAAGCCACTACTATCTGAAACGCTACGTGGTAATGCAAACGAGGTTTTAAGTTGGTTGTATCCAGCATGATTGTACCTGGATTACAAGTCTTGGTAGATCCTAAAGCGGTTAACAAGGCTTTCCTCTGGGAAGGGAAGCTTTGGAGGACCTCCAAAGCGAACATCGCACAAGGGGTTTGTGATAAATATTCCACCACAGAGTCATTCTGGGTGGCCCTTGCATTTGGGTTATGAGAATCTTTTTTAAATGCGACTTTGGGAATGCGTGTCATTGTTTCGCCCAATGTCTTCTCAATCTATAGAGGAAGAGATGGGAGTTAAGCTTCATTACCCTTCTTAGAAGTGCTTGGTTTACTATAGTCATGTGCTCTAGTCGATATAAAAGCATCACCCCTCACCATATATACGTTCACGGATGCGGGATTGTTCGTAGGTGGAGAGGGGTCTTGGCTGCCCCCTTCCGTGCTTGTAGAGGCTTGGGTTAGATTTTGCCCATGTTGAAATGGATTGGTCAACACAACATGCTGTTGTTGCATCACAGACTTTTGGGCTTCTGCAAGCCGAGGACACAGATGGGTCAGGTGGTCTTCCACACACAAGTTTCATGGATACCTCACCTTCCGTTTCTCAGTGTTGTCCCCGCCAGCATTATCAGTAGGTTTTTTATCGCCCTTACCTTTCTTTCATTGTTTTTTCTTTCCTTCAGGCTGTTGGGTGGCCTTTGGGTTAGTCGATTGCACTATGTGTACCTCCGAAGTTTTGGTAGGGGGAGTAGCCAAAGTAGTAGTTTGGCTGGCTACTGTGTGTTGTATAGATAATTGCTGCAAATGCTTCGTCAATTTCTCAGCGGGCTTTGTTTGTGCTGAACCAACAATACCATCGGCATGTGGTCCAGCTCTCTGTCTATATTTATCCAGTATTGAGCGTGGTGCCTCTGGCAAGATGTTGTATAATAAACTGGACTAAGAATAGATGAGCTTTCATGATGACATCTTCTTCGGAGAATACTTCCGACGTCACGACGTCTTTGGATAACTGTGGGACCAAAGACTTAAGGAACCACTCAAGAAGGAATGCTGGTGGGACTGACATCTTAATTAAAGTCTTCCGACATCTCCATTCTTGGATGTGATAAGAGATATGGTCTGCTGTTTTCTGGTCGAAATTGGCCAGCAACTCTATGCCATCGTCATATCTCACAGGTAACTGGAAATGGTTTAGGAAATCCATTGCCAGCTCGCTGAAGGAAGAGTATCTTGAGTGATCGAGCTCAATGTACCATTTCGCGGCACTCCCAATGAGAGTATGTTGAAACAATCACTTACCTTATATGTCTTAAGCCTTGTCATAACTTCTCTGATCCTTTCTTCGACCTCAGGAGTTTGATCTAGAATATTTAACAAGTGAGCTAGTTCCTGGTTTCCTTTATTGATCATTTTCCTTATTAAAATCATAGGGTCGGGGGATTCATACAAATCCCTTTCGGCAAGTGAATCATCATCAACATCATGTCCCGCTGACTACATATTCGACAAAATAAATGATAATTTAGTTATGTAAACAAATAAAATAATTGATTGCCACATAAATAAAATCCACATTAAATGCAATTCAAAAATTGTTGTTCATTTACCTGTTTTGAGGCCGCTATTGATTTACCACGATCATCCTACCACATTATAGTAAAATTAGAACTGTGATCATTATGAGAAATAAATTCAAATGTTGATAACAAAAATAGAACATAATTAAAATCATAAAATATGAGTCATTGCTTACATGTTGGGTAAATTAGTATATGTACCGCCCCCATAATAGCAACATATTTATCCATTCGATTCAAATTGTAATCAATCAATATCTCTTCCCTTGCAACTATTCATTTTATTGCACATATGAATACACAGTTTCCTTCACGCCCCTCAAATACGCAATTGGGTTGCTTATCTGTGGTCGGGGGTCATGTACTGTTTATAAACCTTGCAATATTCCCTATTGCTTTTGGCCTTCCGTCAATGTAGATAGTTGCTCCTTTATTTTGATCATTTTTTTTTATTTGTATATAATTTGCAGCCAAGCCATATCTTCACATACTTTTTTTATATTGGACTATTCATATCCAATCTTTGTAGATATAACAGGGTTCGATGTACTCCATCAATTTAGTTAATCCGTCATAACAGACCTTTATGCCATCCAAGCAAAATAGCCCCAAACCATGTAATGATGATGGAGCAATCCAATATATCTTTTCGTTTACACAAAAATCAGTGTTTATTTCAGGAATATCCTTGGGTACCCATTGTCTCACTATATGTTTGTACCTCAAGGGAACCTTGATGTCATCTATGCTCTCATGATCATAATAACATAATACCCCTTTCACAAGAAAAAAATCCATGCGTTTATGGAATTTTCTTCTGATCTTCTCACCTCTAGTTGATCTCTGCCTGTTAGACCTACTAGATGTCTCACTTTCATCTATTCTACCTGAACTTCCCTCACTTAATGAAGATATATCTGACAAATACCTATTTTCTTGTACGTCCTATAAAACCATTAATGACAGAAACAATCAGTCAATCAAGATGTAACACTAGTTCATTACTAGTATCTTATCAATATCACAGTAAGCTCGTAATGATTACCATAGTGTTGCTCTTTCTAGTATCCTATTATGTTGGGAATTTTTCTCATCTAACTTTACCCTAAGAGTTTTTTGATGAAAACAATCACCTTACAAATCCTAGACCTAGACCAACTGATAGGTGATTAAGATAGGGGCCGGTAGGATTGGCTATCAAACTTGTTATTCGATCCCTTGAGGTCACCAAGGAATCCTCCCTTGTGGTTATAAATTTAACCATCATAATATTAGGGTTATAAATTTTTCTTCAAGAGGATAAGATTTGGATGGCGTAGACTCAAGGGCCCTTTTCACTGGTTCAGGATCAAATGGGAGCTCTACGAAAGTTGGGAATGGTCAACATGGACGCCACTATTATCCTCCACATTCAGAATGACTTCCAAGCTCAAGACATCACTGATCACCCTAAGGCATTTTATGAGAATACAAAGAAGTATTTTCAACAACTTACCATTCTCTTCGCGAGCTCTCTCTCCTGGTCGGTGCCCTCCACGAGCTCTCTCTCTCGGTGTCCTCCGCGAGCTCTCTCTAACCCTGCAACTTGTGAGCTCTCTCCTGGTGCCCTCCGCGAGTTCTCTCTAACATTGCAACTAGTGATCTCTCTCCCTATGCCCTCTGCGAGCTATCTCTAACTGCAAGTTGGAGCTCTCTATCTCTTCTTGTGAATGGGCGCAAGCATAAAAGTAGTTTCTTTGAATGGGCGTGAGTCTCCTTTTCTAGATAAGTATTCAAAGGGATTAAAAAATAATGAACAAGTTCAAAAGAGATCATATTTTTCCCCATACACCCTTCATTGATTGAAATAAAGGGCCACACATATTATTTTTGTCTAACCCTTCTTCTATAATTTCCAATTTTTAATGGATTTTTACTTGGATCAATCATTATAACTTTTATTATGTCAAAGGTGTTTCTTTATTATGGTCATATCCACAATGATTTTTACTTCTAAACTACCAACCAATTTGCACAAACCACATGTGTGCAACAATTGTTGTCTATCCCATCCCATGTGTCAGTTTATGTTTGCATCATGTGGCAATGGTTTGAATGCAAGAGTTTCTTTGTCTTCTTATTGATTTTCTTCCTCGTTGATGGTGTTTGTTGATGGGGGTCTATAAGATAGCATCTCCTCCATAATGATATCTACTCTAGTGATAGATCTCTCTAAAACGACATTTTTTTCAAACTTGCACTTACTCCCTCCATCTTTGCTATTAGGGTTAAGTTCTTATTTTCTAGTTGTTTTAATGATAAAGTTATGGAGAGATCGTTAGTATTTTGACTTGGTCAACATACTAAGGTGACCATTGGAGGGGGAAAACATAGTTTCCAAAATGTTGCAATTGCAACAACAATATTCACAAACATGGGATGTCAAGTTGTTATCCACCTCTTGAACCTTAGAAAGGATCAACAAGTACAAGATCATTGATAGGGGTGGTTGTCCATAGAATGCCTCGAAGGGGATCATTTTAGTAATACCATGATAGGTAGCATTGTACCACCATTTGGATAGGGGTAACCACTGGATCCATTGGGATTTCTATCCTAAATAAGAATAATATAAGTAAGCTTCCAAACATTTGTTGAGTGCTTCCATCTAGTAGCCATTGGTTTGGGGGTGATAATGATAATATTTAATTGGGTACCTTAAAGAAAAAAAAAAACTCTTGATAAAAATTGTTGGTGAAGGTGGGATCATGATCAGTCACAATGGATTTAGGTATGCCATGCAATTTGACCTAAGTATCCCAATGCATGGATCATCACAATGGATCTTACAAGAATTTGTATCATTATTTTAAATATTATTGTTTCTTTTATTCTTTTATGTTTATGAAAGCAACAACTAGTTATTTCTACTATTAGTACTCTACACAAATGGATCTGAACAATAAGGAAATAAAAACAACACAACATCACCAACAATTACAAGAATTTAAAGAACATGGGGGTTTTCTAAAGAACATGGGGTTTTTGTCACAATAACCATGATGAAGTCATGGGTTCAATCCCAGGCATAAATGAACGTCCATCTTGACATAAAAAATAACCCTACAAAAATTAAATTGCATAGGTGCTTACCATTTTCGTGGAAATGCTTGTCCCTTGAGTGTATCTCCTCTGTATTTATCTCCAGTAATTGATCGTGGATGTATTTATCTCTAGTGGGATCACACTGTGCCCTCATAGTTTCCCCTCCTTGTCTCAGGTGATCGACTCGAATGCTAGTGGGCTCATACTGTCCAGTCCTTGTCTAAGATGACTGAATCCAATGCTAGTGGGCTCACACTGTCCACTCCTTATCTTAGGTGACCAGCTTCAATCCTAGTGGGCTCACACTGTCCCTTCCTTATCTCAGGCAACTGACTCCAATATTTTCACACAGCTAGGGTTTTGTTTCGGATGGGCCTCCTCGATAGTGGGCTCACATTGTCCCCTCCTTGTCTCAGGCGACCGACTCCAGTATCTGCAGGTGACCAGGGTTTTGTTTCAGGTGGGCCTCCTAATTAGTGGGCTCACACTATATTATTCTTGTCTCAGGAATCTGAACCCAATATGATCTTCACATGTGCGTGGGATAGGGTTTTGTTTTGACTAGTGGCCAACTAGAATGAATTCACACGACCTGATCACAGGCTTATGGATTTTTTTCTTCGTTTTATGATTGTTATAACATTTTTTTTGTTATTTCATTATATTA
>JZKD02S1618941.1:104453-119508 GCA_000966675.3 Picea glauca
ATAATAATATGTATTTATTTCATTATGAAAATATATTCTGGATCAGTGGTATCAGAGCGGTCTGCTCCTTGTCGTTCTTAATGCATATCCCCAATGAGGTCAGGGTACAAATAATTGTGTCTCGAGCTTGTTTCTCTTGAGGACAAAATCTCTCACACACCTAAATAACCTCTCATGCCAGAAGAAAAGAAAGATGAAGGGACAGGAGATCCCTTGAAAATGTTGCTTGGGAATCCCTCACACAACAGAGGAACGAGATGATGGATAGTTTTGCGCAAATCCTTCGGTGGCTACCAACAAGCGATGCATATTCCTCAAACAGAGCCGCCAACCCCTTCAAGGTACAAATAAACTTCGATATTCCTATATTTGAAGGTCATATAGACGCAAATATGGTATAAAAATGGTTGAATTTTCTAGAAGGGTATTTCTTTGTCCATAACTTCTTGAAAAGAGAAAGTATTACTTTTGCGCTCCTCAAAGTCATCCCCCATGTCAAATTTTGGTGGGAAATTTTTTGTGAGAAAAAGGAAACAAAGGAACCCTCATTATTTATAGTCGCAGTCACTTGAGAGTCCTTTAGGGATGATATTAAGGAAAAATACTACCTTGTTGGAAGTTATGACGACCTGTACAAAAAATGGACCACGCTGCAGCAGGAAAGAGACCAAGCGGTGCCCGAGTTCACAAATAACTTCCATACCTTGTGCACCAAGATAGGTATCAAATATTCTAAGCGATATTTGGTGCTCAAGTATCATGGCAGTTTGCATAGATACATCTAGGATGAAATGGAGTTTCTGGACATCTCATCCTTGGGCATGACCTATCGATATCCCTTCAAAATAGAGCAGAAGCTCAATCAAAAGACACGACAATTTGGGCCTGGGAACCCCTCACAACAAAAGACAGGAAAGGGAGGCCCCAAACCACAGAACAAAGGACAAAGCAAAGACAGACAACCTTGGGAAAAATAGTCCAGGCCACAAGCAAAGAAGGACAATGAAAAGACAAAGAAAGATAGTGGGAAGTGGTGCGAATTCCATAAGATTCCATAGCATAACACTATTGATTGTTGCTCAAAGGAGTCACTGGTGGCTAAGGTTAAAGCCTCTGAATCAAATGCGGGTTTTGACTCTAAGTCAGAACCAGAAATGGGGTGACAGATCATAGACGCAGAACCCAGTGCTACCATTGCTACCACCAAGCTCCACCTCGGTGAACCAGATGAGCCAGAGGAAGGCGAGCACCTTTTTCATTCACATATGTGGGTGAAGAGTACCCCAATTCACTTCATCGTTGATAGTGGTAGCCAGAGGAACATCATATGAGCATATGTTTTCAAGTGACTCGTCATGCTGCCAACGCCGCACCCGCAACCCTACACCATCGGATGGCTCTGCCAAGGAAGTGACATCCGCATTAGCCAACAGTGCCACCTATCATACGACATCAAGCCCTTCAAAGACGAGGTATTGTGTGATGTTTCCCCTCTCGAAATTTTTAGTGTTCTTTTGGGCCAACCATATTTATGGAAACATCATGTTGTATATGAGTCTAGGCCTCGTAGTGTTATTATTACTTTGAACAAGAAATTGTACAGGATACCCAAGGCAATCCCACCTAGTGCTATTTCCTTGATCTCTGCCAAGCAATGTAGAAAGTTCATCTCTCAGATAGGGAAGTTTGTCTTCTTCATGATTCACTCTCAGAATGAGCGAAGGATCACAACCACGTCTAGGGTCTCCACGACCAACCTCTCCACACAGCAGAAGAAAGTGGATAAGGTCATGGAACAATACTCAGATATCTCTCCTCACCTACTGGGGTACCTCTGTATTATCAGGTCAAGCACCCCATCGATCTAACCCCTGACTCACCACTTCCCAATGGTCCAGTCTACTACCACTCTTTGTTAGAGAATGAGGAGATCAAGTGACAGATCCAAGAACTACTCCACAAGGGGCACATCCGTCCCAGCTCATCACCTTGCGGGAGCCCATTCGTGCCGGTACAAAAGAAATTTGGAACCTGGCGACTCTACATTGGTTACCAGGCTCTGAATAAAATCAAAGTCATAAATCGATACCTGATTCCCCGAATTGACGACCTCCTTAATAATCTCATGGGGGCCAAATACTTCAGTAAGATTGATCTAAAGTTTGGCTGTCACTAGGTCTCGATAAAAGAAAAATATGTATGGAAGACTGCCCTCAAGTCAAAGGAAGGTATTTTTGAATGGTTGGTCATGCCCTTTGGTTTGAAAAATGCTCCAACCACTTTCATGAGGATGATGGACAGTATTCTGCGACCATTCACCAATAATTTTGTAGTGGTGTATCTGTATGACATCCTCATTTACAACAAGACTTAGGTAGAACACTTGTAACATATTCAATAGGTTCTACACACCTGGCAACAACACCATTTATACACCAACTTGGAAAAATTCTCCTTCAGCATGGACATGTTTCATTACTTGGGCTACATCATTGATCAACATGGCGTACATGTGGATCCAACCAAAATCCAAGTAATCCATGACTGGCCAGCCCTAACCACACTCACTAATCTTCGAATCTTCTTGGGCCTTGCCAATTTATGAAGCAGGTTCGTGATGGGATTCTCCCATATTGCATGGGCCCTCAACCAAGTAACCGAGGATGGTGGTAAGGTGAAATTTGTGTGGGTCCAGTCCCAAAAAAAAGTGTTCGATGATTTGAAGCAGCGCTTGTGCTCAACCCCAGTAATTTCACTACCAAACCTGCAACAACCCTTTGAGATCTAGACAGATGCTCCAGACTATGTTGTAGGTGTCATTCTCACTTAGCACGACCACCCCATGGCCTATCATAGTGAGACACTATCAGATGTTGTCTGTAAGTACCTTACTTACAACAAATAAATGTACTCCATTGTGAAATCCTAGCATCAATGGAGACATTACATTCTTGGGAAGGAGACAATAATCCACACTGATCATAAGCCACTGCAGTTCATGCAGACACAAGGAAAATTTCAGAATGAATTCCATCAGAAGTGGTCCATGTACTTGCAACAATTCCACCTCAACATCAAGTATAAAACGGGAAGCACCAAATGCATTGATGATTTCCTCAGCAGACCGCCAGTCGCAACACTCACCACGATGCTAGGCTCTTATGGCCATGAGACCTCTTGATGCCCCTAACTCTATGAGACAGACCTAGACTTTGCCACCACCTATCAAATGTTGTGCACAAACGTAGTTGTCGCTAATTTCCATCTTCTGGATGGGCTCCTGTTTTGTTTGGGACATATCTATGTTCCATCAAGAAAGAGAGTGAAGTTGATCTGGGAATCCCACTACAGTCAGGTGGTAGGACACTTCGACATCGAAAATACAGTGGCAATGTTGCAGAAACATTTCCACTGGTCGAAACTTCGATATGAGGTCAACAAGTATATCAGGTCCTACATTGCCTGTGCGATTGAAATATTGGCCACTAAGAAACATGGCCTATACCCCTCTCTTCCTACTCCTAAAAGACCATGGGAATCCATATCAATGGACTACATGTCGGACCTTGCATCCAATAAGCAGGTCAATGACTATTTTTTTGTGGTTGTGGGTCGCTTTTCTAAGATGGTGATTCTGACCACCTGCAAGAAGAGCATCACAACATAGGCCACTACCAAGCTCTTCTTTGAACGAGTCTGGGTACATTTTGGAATCCCACAAACCATTGTATCAAATTGGGACAATTGATTTCTCAACACATTCTGGTCAAGCCTTTGGTCACTGCTGGACACCAAGCTCACCAAATCCATTGCCTTACACCCCTAGACAAATGGAAAAACCAAGGTCATAAATCGAATGATTGTGCATATCCTGCACATATATAATTCCAAGCACCCTCGCACATGGGATGAGATTCTACCCTATGTTCAACATAGCTACAATTGATCCCTTCATAGCTCAACCGACCACAACCCCTTTTAGGTGGGGTTGGGATTCCAACCATTGGGTCCCATAGATGTTGCAATACTCCTTGCGGTCACCTCGACTGACTCATATCCTCCTCCAAATGAAGTTGGCAAAGCCACCCGGTTCATTGAGTAGATCCAACACATCCACCAACAAGTTTAGGATATTCTACAGACGTCCAATGAAAAGTACAAGCAACGCCATGATCAACATCGGGTGCCACATAAGTTTCAGGTGGGTGACAAAGTTTGGTTGCACTTGCAGAAAAAGCACCTTACAGGACCCCATTGCAAGCTTCACCCACTCCATTATGGGTCGTACACCATCACCAAGGGTGTGGGTGATAATACTTTCGAACTCAACATTCCTCCTTTCCTTGGCTTGCACCCAGTGTTCAACGTGGATATCCTTCAACCGTATTTCCCACCATTATTGAACACCTTAGAGATAACAAAACAACTAACACCAACACAGTTCAACCCCGACTGCATACAACATGAATCCAATGATTATATTGTGGACAAATATATCAAGGGCACTCTCCAACAAAGGATCTATCTTTATCAAGTTGTCAAAGCTGGGCAACTCTTGCACCAAGGCAAGTGGCTCACCTAGGGCCAAATTCAACAAACATTTCCTCATCTGATGGGGGAACTAAATGAAATGGATACCATTTCTTCCTAACGGGGGATTATTTATCCAGATGGATGTTGGTGGCCTCCCACCTATTCCAACTAGCTCATTTTGGCAGTTTTCCAGTTTGACAGTTTTTTCCCTAGTTTTCGGGTCCCTGACTTGTGGGGCCGTTTTGAGTCTCTAAACAACATTTTTAGGGCTTTCCATAGTCAAAATGACCTTTGATAGATATAAAAAAAATGTGTATTTCTCGTATAGACCTTTCCAACGGGCTATCATGCACCTAAAACAAAGATTGTATGCAAAATTTACGACCCCGGGAAGTTGATGTACTAACTTACCCAAATTGGGCCCACATGACTTTTGTCGCTTCATCTCCTAGGGTTAGGTTTTTTGGATGTCTATGGTTTTTGACATTCATGTTTATTGTAAAAATTCCTTCAGAGCCTCATTGTAATCATCTTCTTGCAAATGAGAACAATCATCACATCTCTTCTCAGAGATAAGCCGAGACCATTCTAGCAAGCTTGTTTCCACTGCATTTTACAGTTTGAGCTTATTTCCTTACTGAATAGAAACCGATTTTACTGTATATATGTTATTCTGTGTTAAGCATATTTTGAAAATAATTTGTATTCGATTCGTTCTGCAAATATATTTCGGATCAAAGAGATATGTATATTACAAAACCATATTAAAAAACTACTGGATGAGGTTAAGAGATTGAAAGATTAAAATAAGAATTATAAAAATCAAGAAGAAACGAGGATCTTGGATGAAGAATCTAGCAAAAGACTTGAAGAGGAAATTTTCAAGAAGGTTGAGGAATCCCTAAATACTAATGAGGTAAAATAAAAATGTAATCCAGAATTGAATAAGGACATCATAACTTGGTAAATAGGGTGACATTGCAGCTTCAAAAGGAAAGAGAAGACAAAAAATAATTGATTTTGGATGGATGGAACATCATCAATGGAATTAAGAAAGAAAGAACATAAGAAAATCACATTACTTAGTTTCATCACATGTGAATCCTTAAATTGCAAATCTTCAAGGACAGATTTATGAAGGAGGGTAATATGTTATGACTCAAGGGGTGAATATATGGGGTTAAATGTGTATGATATGACCCCAAGGGGAGACATAAGTGGGGCTAAATGCACATGTAATGTGTAAATGTATATGTAATAGGGTTGACCTAACAGTAAAGGGACCTCATGTGTAGTGTGTGAATAGGTATATATAGAGATCATGTATTCATTATTGAGTACATGTTAATGGTGATGTATGAATGTATTTGGATATTTGGAGGAGTTTCTCCTATTATTTGAGGAGTTATTGTGTAAATTGTCTCTCTTATCTATCTTGGAATTGTGCTCCACACTCACATTGGTGTACATGGTGTGTACTTCTATTTTGTTCTGATATATTAAGAATTTGGTACATAACAATAACAGTGGGAGTTGCCTCCTTAGTTCACATTCATATTGACAAATGTGAAGGTCGAGCTAATTTCATAGTGACTCCTATGGATGAATTTGAGGTGATCCTTGGGAAAATCTCCTCAGGAGGATGCATTCAATCCTCATGCAATGGATGGAAAATATGGTTATACTCGATTAACAAAAGGCTTGGGTTGTGTGTAAAAACTCAAGGAAGTCCGATGGAAAGGTGAAACTTGTGTCTGTGTTGAGTATGAAGAGAGAAACAAGGTGGTTAGGACCACATATTTATGTAGAAGTTGTTGTGGAAGTCCAAGAGAATGGAGTGGTGATGCTTATTCCACCCAAACACATTGAATTGTTGGGTGACTTTGTGGATAAAATTCCGGATGAATTACCAAAAGTGGTCCTACCTAGATGCATTATTGAAAATCATATATATATATATATATAGAGCCTAGATTGCAGCCACCAACAAGAGTTCCTTACCAATTTTTTCGACTTTATGTGGAATATTTTAAGTGGCATTTGACATAATTGGTTGACATAGGATTCATTCCTCTTTCCAGGTCACCATATGGAACCCCAATTTTCTTTCAAAACAAGAAGGACACTATGGAGTTGAGGATGTGTTTGGACTATAGGGATTTGATTGACATAGGATTGAAGTCCAGTGGAAAGGTGCAACTTGTTTCTATGTTAAGTATGAAGAGAGAAACAAGGTGGTTAGGATCACAAATTTATGTAGAAGTTGTTGTGGAAGTCCAAGAGGATGGAGTGGCGATGCTTATTCCACCCAAAAACATTGACTTGTTGGGTGAATTTGTGGATAGAATGCTATATGAATTACCAAAAGTGCTCCTACCTAGATGCACTATTGAAAATCATATAGATCTAGAGCCTAGATTGCATCCACCAACAAGAGTTCCTTACCAATTGTCTGGACTTGATTTGGAAGAGTTGAAGTGTCATTTGACAAAATTGATTGACATATGATTCATTCATCTTTCTAGGTCACCATATGGAACCCCGATTCTCTTTCAAAACAATAAGGACACTATGGAGTTGAGGATGTGTTTGGAATATAGGGATTTTAACAAACAAACTATGCAGAACCGATACCCAATCCCTCTAGTCGCAGATTGCTTTGGGTTGTGCAACGCCTGTGCAACTTTTGAACATTGATGAATGATGTGTTGTGACCATTTTTGGACAAGTTTGTTGTGGTGTATTTGGATACCACTCTGGTGTACAATGAAAGTATGGAGGAACACAAGAATTTGGATCAGGGCTTTAAGGCATTGCGATAGAACCAAAGTTTCTTGAAGAAGTACAAGTATTGTTCTGGGAAAACTGAGATAACATTCTTGAGGCATTGGATTGGCCAAGGATGAATTCACATGGACCCTATGAAGGTTAAGGAAATTGAATATTGGGAAAGGCCATATATAGTTCATGACATGAGAGTCTGCCTTAGAATATAAAACTACTATCACAAGTTCATAGAGGGATACTCCAATATTTCTGCACCATTGAATGACTTGTTGAATAAGGAGAGAGAAAGGATTTGGACAGAGAGGTGGAAGTTTGCATTTGGGGAGCTTAAATGAAAAATTGTCACTGCTCCTATGTTGAAGCTTGAATACATTGAGATATCGTTTGAAGTGTATATGGACACATCAAACTTTTCCATTGCAGGAGTTTTGATGTAGGATGAACATCCAGTTTCCTTTGAGATAAAAAATCTCCAAGATCATGACTGAAGGTATCGTGTTCATGAAAAGAAGATGATTGTTGTAGTGAATTGTTTGCATACTTTGAGACACTATTGTTGCGAAAGACATTTGTCATGAATACAAACAACATTGCAATAAGTTACTTCACTACACAACTGAAGCTTTCACCCAAGAAGGAAATGTGGCAGGACTTCCTCGCATAGTTTGACATGATCATTGAATATAGGCTAGGAAGACTTAGCATTTTTGTGGATGCCTTAGGTATAGAGGAACACATCATAGTCCTTGAGGAGGAGGAAGAGTTTCCTACATCAAGGGGAAATTAGATTCATGTCTTGGAAGAATTGTAGGACAAGATCAAGGAAGGGTTTGATAATAATCACACAATGAAGAACATAATGAAATATGTGAAGGAAGGAAAAACACAAAATCTTTGTTGAAATAATGGATTGTTGTATTTTGGGGAAAAAATGTACATTCCTAAGTCATTTAACCTTATAAGGGTACTCGTGAAGGAATGTTATGACTCACTTTGTATTGTCTACCTAGAACAACGTAGGAGTTCACATTGTTGGAGTGGGGATACTTTTTGGAGTAGATGAAGTAGGATATGGAGAAGTATGTTCACACTTGCATTATATTTCAGTAGGACAATATAGACACGAAATTGAGAGTAGGAAAATTTCAACATTTACCAATTCTAGAGAGACCATGGATGAGTGCCTCAATGGAATTCATCACACAATTTCTGATGGCATAGAGATACAATGGGATTTTGATTATGTTGGATCAATTTTCCAAGTATGTTGTCTTCGTTGTGATGAAGATGCCTTGTAGAGAAAAAAAAGTTGCAATTTTTTTTCCAGGCATATAGTGAAGTATTGGGGTCTTCCTTTGGAAATCATATAAGATAGGGATGCAAAGTTCACGAGCAAGTTTTGGACAAAATTGTTCAAGCTTACAGGGACAAAGTTTTTGAATATTTCATCCTATCAATAGATGGGCAAATCAAATGCAAGACTGCTCTTTTGGAGGACTACTTGTGACAATATGTACAATCAAATCAAAAGAATTGGTTGGACTTGTTGGACATTTCCCAATTAAGATACTACCTACATAAGCATTCAAAAATGGACTACAATCCATTCGAGTTGATGAATGGAAAACAACCCATGTCTCCTCATTTTGTGACACATAGATACTATGGGACAAATCCTTTAATTGTGGGCTTTGTGAAGAGTTGGAAGGATCAATTGGAGATAACTTACACACACTTGACTGATGAAATGGATAAAATGAAGTAGTGGGTAGATCATAATACGCACGACATCGAATTCCAAGTAGGAGAGTTTTTCTTACTCCAACTGAGCAGAGATCAGTTCCCACCACCCGAAGGGATGGCTCAATCTCTTGTAAAGAGGTATGAGGGACCATTCAATGTTCTTGAGAAGATTGAAAATGTCACCTATAGTTTGGACTTGTCATACCACATGTGATCTTTTCATCCAATATTCCAAATTATCCATTTGGAGCCTTGCGAGAGGGACCCTAGTGACTCTAGTTGAGATGAGCCATCTAGAGCATTGACCATGGTTGAAAAAAAGACAAAGTTGGAGGTAGAGAATATTTTGGTGCATCAAATCTTCGGATGTGGAAGAGATTAGGTGCATGAGTACTTTGTGTATTGGAGGGACAATCTTGACAAAGAAGATAGTTGGGAGAGATATGAGTCCTTGTGGAAGTATGAGGACATGATTTGGGAGTTCGATAGGGGTCGCTACAAATTTTGAGTGCAATGGAAGTTGTCAGGATGGAAACAACTCTAGTGGGGATGATGTAAATCCTCCCACGACACCCACCAAGCGTGCACGCTCCTTGGGTGGACTAGGAGGCAAGTTGTGCATATACCATAAGGAGTACGTGATTAGTTGGGTGAAACTTGTCTTATAAGTGCAAGAAGGAGCACCTTGGGTGCAAGATGGTGATGTGAGGACCTAAGGGGACACACACCTCACTTACCTGGTGAAGGAGGATGAAGACTTGGGTTGAATTGGGGAAAGGACATGGAGACTTGGACGTGTTCCCAATGAGTGGACCCACCTTCCCTTGAAAGCATGGGAACGTTTGGAGAGTTTTTTTGACCCCATCGACACACCCACAATGAGTCAAGTCGATCAATACAAGAAATAACATGAGACAAGGGGCGCAAGCCCGGGTGTTGGGGAATGTCGGTCTAAAAATACGTGAAGGTTCATGGCCACACGTGTTCAAACGAACGTGACTGGGAAAAGGGGCATGCTTTTAATCAGAGTGATGTGGCACCCAAAGTGATGCAACAGTTCATAGAAGAGATGGATGGAGTCCATATAAAAATGTAAGGAAAATGAACCAAGAAGAAAGGAAAGAAATGCATGAGGCATAGAGTCACAGGACAAAAGGAAAGGTTTAGTCTGAGGTAGGTGCATAGCTGGGGTGTGCCACAGGCTAAGGAAAGAATGTGCAACGAAGGAGTCTTGGTGGGACATCTTTGAGAAGTATGGGAAGTTCTGTAGTATCGAGTCAGTCGTGAGACTCCACCAATATTTGTAACTAGGATAGTAGTGCCCTCTCTGCATTTTATTATATTGGATTGTAATATGTTTCACAATATAATAAACCAAGTTGGGTGTTAGGAAGAGCTAGTGTCTCTTGCACTATATCTATGTCTCTTGTGTTTTACATGTTTTTCCATTGTATGCTAAAATGACTAAGTGTTAAGGGTGTTAACAATTTGTCTAAGTATACACGTGAGTTCCATAGAATAGGAGTGTCACTCGTCTGTAGACTAGAATATAGTATGGATATGCTCTAGGTGAAGAGACATAGTCCGAGTGAAGTATCCTTGGTTTATCAAAGCTGCCAAGTGAGAATTGCCGTAGTGCCACACATCCAAGAGATGTCAAGGTTGGATTTGGGCATGAATCTTGGGGTCGTGAAAGGCAGGGAAAGTGATATCCACCATGCAATAAGCCAATGATTGGTAGTGTTCCTTTTCCATCCTGTCTGTTGGATGGTGAATAATGTCGTATCCAAATTATAGAAGAAAGATGGTACACATCAATCATTGTCTTTGGCTTACTGGATGGTGCATAATTTTCTCAGTATCGGCAAGGTTATACTTGATAAACTATCGACAATTTATGTCCTCCAAAATGGGCTTGACGACCACTTACGACAGTTTGTCCCATCAATTTGTATTTGTATTTGTATTTGTTTTCCCTCACGTTGAGGTCCACTAGACTCATGGTGGCATAGGAACGATGTCATGCTCGACAACATTGCAATCTTTGTAAATTCCAATGTGATTTAGATAATTCTACGATTTGATATCGAGACTTGTGAGAAGGAGGACTGAGGCTACCACACTGTGAAAAAGGTCAATTCCAAGACTTGATGTGTAGTTAGACAAAGTTGAATACATTTCTCAATTGCAGAAAAAAATAAAAACAAGCAAAAATGTAAGAATTATAAATAAATCTTTAATACAAATTAGTTATGTGGTATTTTCATATTTTCTAAATTTCTATTTTATTTTATTATTGAATTTCTTAAAATAATAATGATTACACATAGACATAGTTATATAAGAAAATCAAACCTTGTATCCAAATATAAAATAGCCTACCAAAATTTAAAAAAAAATAAACAATTTTTTTTTTTTTTTAATAATAATAAAAAAAAAACATAACAAATTTAGTATTTTCTTTTTAATTAAAACGAGCCAAACAGAATTGACCACCTAAACGATCACTATATTCTTCCTCCGCACGGAGGAATAAAAAAAAGTATTGGTCATCTTTTCAAAGTGAATTCTTTATGCATGTCATATAATCATTAATAATTCTAGAGTTGTGGAACTTAGAGGATAAGAATGAAAATCCATAAACTAGTCGAATGTTATAAAATATAAACCAATCTCCCAAAAGAATATGGAACAAAGAAATCGAATGTTATAAAATATAAACCAATCTCCCAAAAGAATATGGAACAAAAAAAATGACATCGAGGTTTCATTTATATTGAAATCAACTAATCTAATGAAAAGTCACTTAACATATCAATATTAATGGAGACAAAATGGAACTTTAATACCTTGTAATGCATAGTTGTATTATTCATGGCATTTTATTAAAGAATGATAAAGTTTCTAAAAACTAAATTGGTGTATGAGATTTTTTTATTTGTGTGATAAGTGATCTCCTCCATGTAAACATGGATGTATAGATCCATCAAATCTTTTAATATGGAAACATTTCTTCAAGTTTTGTACTATAAAAAAAAATCATCTTTAGTAATTTGATGTCTCTTGAAGCATGATAAATTCAGAATTAGATGGATCTATGTTGGTTTCAAGTAACCCTTACCTTCTTAAGGTCTGATAGACCAATATAGTATCAGTACTAACTTTCATCATCATCATCACGATATATGTTGAAGTATAAGTGAAGATTGATAGTTATTGGATAAAGTTTCAGAATAATATTTATAAGGCAATAGTTTAAACAATTTACTTTTTGAACTTTTTTAAGCATATTTTTCCAATGAGGATTGCTGAAATTATAGATATCATGTGTCGAGATTACATATTTCAAGTGTAACTAGATTCTAATAATAATTGCCCAAAATATAAAAAAATTAAAATAAAATGTTTCTATACCCATTTATTATAAAGCATGATGAATATTTAGAAATAAGAACTTAAAATTAAAATCACATAAATACTATTAAGAGTTAACTTTAAAATCTTCAGACATAAAGCTAATCAACAAACAAGTTCTAAGCCAAATCATTACAATAATATATTCATTATAAACTCAACATATTACTGATAAGAATTAAAACAAACCCACACCATTATCATTCATATTCACAAATAATTAATCTAATTATAAAACAATTTAACATACCAAAATTATTATTCCTATTCCCAAATAATTAATCTAATTTATAGCAATTTAACATGCCCATGAGTGAATATTAAAATATTGGTGTTATTTATCTCTCATTAATGTAATTCTAATTGTCTACTCGTTCAAAATGCTCAATATTAATGACAAGATGTTTTAACTGACGTTATTTATCTAATTATTGTAATTGCAATTGTCTACTCGTTCAGCATGCTCAATATTGATGACAATGAAGCATCCTCTTCAATTCAAGACCAATCATGATTGTGTATCTAATGAACAATCACGGCCCTTTATCTATTTTCTTCCATATGCTTGTTGAGATCGCCCAGTCAAGCTCAAGCATGCCTTTCAAACTATTTTCTTCCCAGACCCGTAGATAATGTGAATTTATTAAATATATTTTTTGGAAAGATTTTTTCTTTCAATTGAGAGTAATGTTGCTTTGTTTGGCCTAAATCTTTTCTGTAGATAATGTGAATTTATTAAATATATTTTTTGGAAAGATTTTTTCTTTCAATTGAGAGTAATACTGCTTTGTTTGGCTTAAATTTTTTCTAAATGTAAAGTAGTTTAAAAAAAAAATCACTAGTTGTATTTAGAGTAGGGAGTTGTTCTATCGTTTAATATAGGAAAATGTTGTTTATATAACAATTAAAAATTATTAAATAATAAATAAATAAATATATAAATATAATGATAATATCTAAAATATTCATAATATTTTTTATCATATTATTTAATATGAAGTAATTAATATTAGAAATGGGATGAAATGATTAAAAAATTTACATCTCAAGAAATTTGATCTCTATTAATACTTGAAAATTTTTAAATAAATTTACCCAATCTTATAAACTAATTATAAACTAATTCACGAAAACTTCCAATAGTTCATTAAGATCCTATCCATAGTCATATACTTGTCTATCCATAGTCATATACTTGTCTCAAAGATTAATCCATGACTATATGATGAGTATGTCCAAATATTTCAAAGCTTCTCATAACTGTCATTCCCATGTTTACAAAATCTCTACTCATCCAGCAATTCAACTTGTTTTGGAAAGCTCTTACACATCAATATGGATCTTTAACCTTAAAAAAACCAAACCCAGGAAAAACCAATTCAGTATCTTTAACTCTCATTGCACTGCCACATTTATAAGGCATTCCAACTGTACTACATTCATCAATGTTTGGTATCACGCGGTAATGTTTTCATTTGCAGCTTTACAATGGGTTTCCATATATTAACGAAAAGAACAGATTATATTGCGTAAATAGCTCATTCAGCCAATCTGGACAAAAATATGATGTAATATCATTTCGGTCTGAAAACGGTTGCAGGCATTTACGACGAAGAAAAAAAAAGTTTATAAATGACTCCGACCTTGCATTTTCCGCTGCAACGCAAATGCTTCCATCTGTACAAACACTATGAATTTCCACCCTATGCTGGTAGTACGTTACTGCTGGCAATGTTTCCACGTGATAACACCATCGCGACTCTAACAGACAGTACCACCACCACTCAGGTTCCTTTTAGTCTTTGGGTTCGAAGCTTTATGTGCATGGCAACTAATTTAAAAAATAATTGAAGACTTTTTTCAACAAATTCTGCAAGGATTCATGGATGCCAGAATAAAAGGGTAGGAAAACGCCTCCTGCAAGGTGCCGATGATTAATGGAGCAGAATCAGATCAGGTGCAACAATCCGAATTCCATTATAAATAAAGTTCACGCTTATGCACTCTATAGTCACATCAGATTTATCCAGTTTGCCTACTGTATCGATTGGAGCTTTGCCTGCAAAGGTTCGATTGAATTCTCGCTGTGAAATCCTTAATATAATGGCACGTTCTGTAATTTCGGTCCTGTGGTCGATTCTAGCGGCCATCGCCCTTGTAATGATTTTGATGCCCGATATGACCTTGGAAGTGGATGCCGGGGATACCTCGGATCTATGGAATGCATCTCCAAGCAAAGATAAAGAAGTTCGGCCTATGGCTAATTCGAATACTGATCCCAGAAACGGAAGCGGGTCTGGGAGCGGTTCCGGGTCCGGGTCCGGGTCCGGTTCAGGCACTGGCTCCGGCTGCACTGGAAGGGCTTCTGGCTCGGGTTCGGGCTCTGGTTCTGGTTCCGGCAGAGGCTCTGGGGGCGCTGGTGGGTCCGGGTCTGGCAGCGGGAGGGGTTCCGGTTCTGGTTCAGGCCGTTGCAGCAATGGAACAGGCTCTGCCTCGGCGTCGGGCTCCGGTTCCGGTTCCGGGTCTGCTTCTGGCTCTGGTTCCGGCCCGACTCCGAAAGCTCCCGGCCCTGCACCTC
>JZKD02S1618941.1:151421-166387 GCA_000966675.3 Picea glauca
GACTTGTGTATCAAATGAATGTATAATGATATTTATTTATACCATTTATGTCACTTCCTTTTAACATTAGGGCTGACCTGACACTTTCTTATTTTTTAATTCTTTTCTTTAATTATCTTCAACGCCTACATGTACTTCCTTCTTCAAGTCACTTTGTTATCTTCAAAAGTTCATTTCTCCTCAACCATGAGGATCCATATGATGTGCCACATACCACTGGAAACAACATGATGTATACTATCCATCCATGGGTCTTGTATCTACATGTGCATTTTCTTTCATGTCCAAATCCTTTCATCAATCTTGCGGTCCAAAACCCATGACTAGGGTTGACATCAATGACAACAACCAATCTTCCAACAAGAGTAACTCTTTTCCTGTTCTTTCAAATGATGGAAACATGTCGTCGGCTCAACCTCTCCACACACAACTCATCCTCTTCTTTAAGTCTCTCGTGGACTTCAATGCCCCGTAGGGATTTAAACCCTAGCTATGTACTCCAACAACCACAAATTTCTTTCCATCATCGAAAACCATAGCTCTAATACCAGTGGTTAGGAAATAAAAATGCGAGAGAAATAAAAATAATTAAGAACATAACAACAACAAGATTCAGGATTTTTGTTCTTGGAAATCTTCATATTTTTTCTTTGTGTATTTACTCCACTCAGAGATTCATTTGCTAGATCAGGGAGGAAATCATTGGTGCTATGTTCTTGGTTATTTTTATTTCCCTCACATTTTTATTTCTTAACAAGTATTCCTCTTGAACCACCTTGAGAATGGCTCCCTCTGTGATGCAACATAAAAAATTTTCCATGAAATACCCTTATTTATTGTCACCTCACCTCATATATAATAGATATATTTTTCTTGCACTTGTGGGTAGGCATTTAAAATATTTAAGGATTGGACATCACATTTGAGGGGAAGTGTCTCTTTCTCTTCAAAGAATGTTAGATTTATAGCAAGCCATACTCCCCATACTATGTTAAGTGATAGTGCTCTAATCTTTGAAGTCTCATTTCTATTACACCATGTTCTAAAGGCCTCATCAAAACTTCCTCCTTCCCATAGACTCCTAATCCCTATTAACCTTTCCACCTCTTTCCATACCTCTTTGGAGTATGGATATCCCTATAAATTCATCTTTTGGAGAACATTCCATGTGGGAGCCTTGTTGTGTATTCTCACTCTCATAAAGATTTTGTTTTTAGATGGGTATTTTAATTTCCATATTAATTTCCTATAAAATTCATCTTTTGAAAAACATCCCATATAAAAGTTTTGTTTTTTATGCTCACTCTCATAAAGATTTTGTTTGTAGTTAGACATTTTAATTTCTATATAATTTTTCACCACTAGATTTATTGATCTTCTCTTCCTTTCTTAAGAAGTGCTTTGTAACCCATTCTAAGAAAATATGCTAAAAAAAAATTCAATAAAATTCCATAACCAATTGAGTTGAAAAAAAATTAAAGTTATCATGGAGAGAGATTGATTTATTTCCTGGTTGTTATAGGAGGAACATGCCCATGCTGACGCGAGAACCTATAGAAGCCATCTAATAAGTTGTGGATTTACAGTGGTGGTTGCCAAATAAATAATTATAAAGGAGTGGTGTTTAATTGGGGTTAAACTGGTGGTTGCTTTTTTTTCAAATAAGTTCATATTAGGTTTTTAATATTAATCAGCACTTATAAGGAAGCAATGTCTAATAATTAATTAGTTATAATATAAATATATTTGTTTAAATTAAAAAAACCCATGTTTAATAATTAATTAGTTATAATATGAATATACTTGTTATAATACTAATTAGTTAATCAGCAATTATAAAGGAGTGGTGTTTTCTTTTTTGCCAAATAAGTTCTACCATATTAAGTTTTTCATACTAATTAACAATTATAATTATAAGGAAGTGATGTTTAATGATTAATTAGTTATAATATGAATATACTTGTTTCGAATTTAAGGAAGCAGTGTTTAATGATTAATTAGTTATAATATATCATATTAGGTTTTTAATATTAATTAACAATTATAATTATAAGGAAGTGATGTTTAATGATTAATTAGTTATAATATGAATATACTTGTTCGAATTTAAGGAAGCCGTGTTTAATGATTAATTAGTTATAATATACCATATTAGGTTTTTAATATTAATTAACAATTATAATTATAAGGAAGTTATGTTTAATGATTAATTAGTTATAATATGAATATACTTGTTCGAATTTAAGGAAGCAGTGTTTAATGATTAATTAGTTATAATATAAATATACTTGTTCGAATTTATTTCATATATATTATGTGAATATAATTATATAATAAATTTTCCACGAGGATGGAGTAAATATTAGAAAAAATGTGTAATATAATTATAAAATAATATATCTATAATATATTTTAGTAAGATATATTATTATTATTATATATAGTCTAAATATAATTATAAAATAATAATATAATAATTTTTTTAAGATATATTATGTGACTATAAGTGTAAAATAATAATATAATATAGCTGTAATAAATTTTCATAAGATATATTATGTGAATATAAGTATGAAATAATAATAGAATATATATGTAGTAATTTTTTTTCCCTTACATAAGGGAATCAATCAATTTAATAGGTTTAAACTTTAAACAGATTTTCCCAACGTGTCAAAAAACAATCTAATTAATTTAATTTATAAGGTAAAAAATAATCAATTTAATTTATAGCTAAATGATAAACAAAATCAATGGCTCAAAAAATGAACATCTTAACCAGATAAATTAATGCCTCGATAATAAGCAAACATCTTGATGTGTGAGAAACTTGTGTATGTTTTACTTTCACAACTGTGATATAGCAATTACCGAACTGTGGTAAATCTACCAGTTAAATTAATGGTTCAATGAGAAACACTCATATTAATGTGAGAAATGTAGATGTCTTTTACCTTCACAAATGTGAAGGTCCACCATGTTTAATAAGAATTACCGTGTATCCCGTGTTTGAGAAACACGAACAAGTTTACGTCGATAAAAAGATTGAGAGTTTTAGAATGTTTTCAGTACACACAGCCGGCTAAATGAAATCTTCATTATTACGGATGGAATGGTTTACATGACAAACAGTAATATAACTTCTCATTGGCGCCATGATACGTAGCTACAACATGAAAATATCATAATCGTCACCACTTTCTACACTTAATCTAGACGAGAATTGCTTATTAACTAAACAATCAGCATTGATGGCCTCTTCTCTAATACCCATTACCAGGATTTCCTTGTGCCGCTCCATGCCCGGCTCCATACCCGGACCCAGCTCCAGAGCCTGTCCCGTAGCCAGAGCCAGCGCCGGAGCCTGCGCCATAACCAGAACCGACGCCTGAACCAGCGCCATAGCCTGAGCCGCTCCCAGAACCGGCACCGGAGCCCGAGCCCGCACCAAACCCGTAGCCTGAACCAGAGCCACTGCCAGTACCGTAGCCTGAACCAGAGCCTACTCCGTAGCCTGAGCCAGCGCCGGTGCCTACTCCAGAGCCAGCGCCGTAGCCGGAACCGGCTCCGGTGCCTGCTCCAGAACCTGCACCATAGCCAGAGCCAGCACCGGTGCCTGATCCAGAGCCAGCACCGTAACCAGAACCACTTCCAGAACCTGCACCATAGCCCGAGCCAGAACCGGAGCCAGCGCCATAACCAGAACCAGATCCACTACCGCTGCCTGAACCAGAACCATAGCCACTTCCAGAACCAGCACCGGCTCCATTACCGGCACCATAACCACTACCGCTTCCAGAACCGGTGCCATAACCGCTACCTCTTCCAGAACCAGAGCCCGAACCAGCACCGTGGCCAGCACCCTCACCAGCCCCGCCGCCGGAACCCATCCCAGAGCCGGCACCGTAACCACTGCCGATTCCGGAGCCCACACCGCTACCAGCCCCGTAACCGGAACCGGTACCGGAGCCCTCACCATAACCGGACCCCGGGCCAACGCCACTGCCAGCACCGTAGCCCGATCCGGAGCCAGCACCATAGCCACTTCCTATACCGGGAATTTGGCCGGCACCGACACCGAACGCGGAGCCAAGGCTCGTACCCATACCATAGCTGGAAACATTACGGAAGAAATGGCTTTCCCGGGCTTCGACCCGATTCGGAATATTTCCAACAATACTCGACGCAAAGAGAATTGCAAACATAAGCGAGCACATTATTAAACATCGGGACGCCATTGCAGCTTTGCAGAAGAATGCTCAGAGAATATAAGTATGTATTCAGCCACTTGCAGACACTAGCAATGCAGAAGGAGTGGAGGATTCTGGTATTTATACAGAACCCAGGAACACGCTGAATTTTCTAGAACTTGCATCTCAATTTTTTATGTCCCGACAATGAGAACAATCCACGCGTTCTGCTGTATGGGTCGACATGATCCTGTGAACAGATTCCCTACACTTGTCCTCGAATCCGAAAGCGGATTTACATGTTCAGATTAAGTACTCTCGACGATCAATATTTTGAAGGGCAGAGCCGTTCAGGTGAATTTTTTTTATGTAACGCATTTCCTTAGTGCGTTCGATCGTGGCCGCATTCGTGCTGCCAGCTTGAACGATTGGGTAGAATTCGAGCCCCGCTTTATTACAAGCACAAAGGATGGATAGTGCTTCCAGCCGATTGTAATCTTGCTGACCTTAAAGCTTGCAATAATGGCTGTGGGAGGTTGTACGAGCCCACCAGGCCACCAGTACTCATCGCTAAAGTGCGCATTGCAGTGTGTCAGATTCGAGCGACCTCACCTACCAATTATGTTATACAATCCTTATGCTTACTATAATTTATTCATAGTGCGCTCTGCAGATTCTGCACTGCCGGCCGGGCATCAAAGTCAAAAACTGGAGGAGCTTTTTTCCATGGATGCTTTCATGGCATCGTCCAATTTGTTTGGCAGTTTCTTTCAATGTGATTGGGTTGAATACCCCCGCGTCTCATCCCTGTTTTATTTTTTCTGTTCTCATACTTCAAACAAACCTTCCAAATCGAGTTTAAGGATTAACCATATTATATTCTGCAGCGATAGATAAGGTCACCATCAGAGCTTAAAGAAGCTAATCTAGCAATCCTATTTTGTTTTTTCTGTTCTCATACTTCAACTTCAAGCGAACCTTCCAAATCGAGTTTAGCGATCAACCATATTATCTTATGCAGCGATAGATAAGGACAGAATCAGAGCTTAAAGAAGCTAATCGTGTATTGAAAATTTTTGAAATGCGAAGAATAACCAGTTTACTGAACAACATTCAATGTTGTTGCTGCTGGTGTATATATAGTAGAATTACAATGACATATATATTATAATATATTTATTTAACAGTATATATATAAGCATCATTGAATGTTGCATTAAATGTGAATAACAATCAGTTTATTAAACAACATTCAATGTTGCTATAACTATTCAATGTTGCTATAACTGATATATACATACTTTGATATATACATTGAAATATATCTATCTAAATATATGTATACCACTTACCCTATCATTGAATAGGGCATTAAATGCTGTGCAGCAAACTAGTTATTCTTAGCAGTTTAACAGTTAAATATGCAGCTAGCTGAAGATAAATACACAATCCCAACATAAAGAGGCTAATCACGTAGACAAATATTGAAATGGCAGTGATATACATCGTTCTGGATTACAGGCTTAGAAATATATGTTGATATCATCGTAATGACATTTTAGAAAGAATTTCCACAATTTCTCTTCCCTGGTTTTTATTAGGTAATCTTTTTCATCTTTAAATATAGTGGGAAAATTTATTATAATTTAGTAAGGAAAACTACCACTTTACATGGAATAAGTAACTGGTGCTCTTAACCAACATCAACATGTAGGTTTTGGATGGTTAACCTGTTTTTTTAATTAAAAAAGATTAGCTCTTAACCAATGAGAAAAACAAACTCTTAATTAAGCATAAACAATTTTAAATCATACTCCATGATCAAATCTCTTAAATCTTATAATCTCTTTCAAACTAAATTTAAAAAATGCAATGAAATATTAAAATGTAATAACTTAATAAAATTAAACTCCATTGTAAAAAAATGCTTACTCTCCATATTTTATTCTTGAATCTTTCCTATGAGGTGGTCTCTTGCATTTTTAGATCTCTTTCAAAGCAAATTTAGAAGATCAGTGAAACATTGTAACGTAGTTATTGGATAAAAGTAAAATGTGTGAAATAGCAAGAGTGGAGACAAAGGAGGTTCAACTCAATTGGTCCACATTATGTTTACTTTAAATATCGTTATTATTATTAGTCCCTCCTAAGAGTAGAGGGACTTATATTAATTTGTCTTTTGACTATAAATTCTTACATAATTTCTATTATTTGAATTAGAGAACTAAAAAATATATTTTTTATATAATAAAAAAAATCTTATATGTCATCATCTTATTGGAGAATAGATTCGAATTTTCAATGTTTTAAATGTTAACATATCCAAATTTTTGATCATCTACACTATTTTTTAATTTTTATTATTATTATTTTTATTTAAATGTTTACATATCCAAAGTTTTGAACATCGACACTCATTTTTAAGTACTTAAACATACATGAAACAATGCATTCTTTTTTAAATGTTTACATAGCGCAAGGCCCTTAAACAGTCATGACATCCTTAAATGTTTACTTAAGAGGCTTGTCACAATACATTTTCCTCCAATTTTTGGATACAATCTTGTATGCAATGAATTTGGGCAATATCGTTGTCCACCGACATTATTGTTTCACTGGTTGTTGCTTGCTCACTGGTTCGTTGCTTCACCAGATGTTGGTTATTGTTGTTTCTTCAACTTTGCAAATTTGAGGTCCTGCAACTGCAGTTGGACCTCTTGGTGCTTGCTCACCGATTTGTTGTTTTCTGCTTGCTATTGTTTGCTTCAACTTTGTGAGGTTGAAGTCCTGCACCCACAGTTCGACCTGTTCTTTCACTTTGCAAGGTTGAAATTATGCACCCTTGTTTGCTTCAAATTTGCAAGGTTGGGGTCTTGCATCCACAATTGGACCTATTGCTGCAGTTTGTAGGGTTGAGATCATGCACCTGCAATTGGACCTGCGATTTTGTTGTTCACCATTCACGAGTAAGTTTCAGTACCATGTTTCATTGCTATTCGTTGTTTGTTGTTTACTATTTATAGTTTGCAGGTAGGAATGTTCAGTACTAGGAGGTGCTAAAATTCAAAATAAATATAAAAAAAATCTTGAAATAATACCTGAGTGAAAATGATCTTACAGAACATCCTTAAATGTGACTACTGGGATCAAAGAAACATGAATATATTTCTATCCCCGAAAAGTGTTGAACAAGAAATCTTGTCTCCTTTGCAAAATGTTCTTGTAGATGAAAACTGCAGCTATGTGTAGAAGGACTAGGTATGGTACGAAGTTAAGCAAGTTGCAAGAAAATTCAACAACATTGTCGGTCCTTACCCATCTTTATCAGTGACATATTTCAGTAGGTTATAAAAAAAAAATTTGCAGGACCTGAAGTGCGAATCCTGGGTGGACAATGAAGATAAAGGGGAAAGTTAAATTCTTAGTGGGAAGTGGAGTTTGAACACTGGTTTCTTTGTATATTATGGGATGGAGATCAATAGACTTATGAGAAATAAGATGTGTAATTGCAGGATTCGAGGGATTATCAATAGGTTCAGGAAAATCAAGGGATCCTAGAGGATTAGGCTAAGGGTCCAAAGGTTTTAACTTGTACAATACTATTCAATACCTCTTAAAACAACTGACATGATTTTTTGTTGCATAGATCATACCTTACATCTTCACATAATCGACGTTGGGATGGTGTTGGTTTACCCTCTTGTGCAGACATTGCAAGCCGCTCTGTCAACTAAGGGATGGTACTAAATCACCCTCTTGTGCAGTCATTGCAAGCCATTCTGTTCACTACCAATGTTTACCAAAGGGGTAGAGTGTAGGCGTAAAGGGTAGAAAAACGATTCCAGATCGGAGCCTAGTGACAAAGGTGCAAAGACAGATAACAGTGCACAGGGTAACAAAGATATTAGGAAGGTAACAAATAAATTGTATACATGGGTATATTTGAGGACCTTATCTCTTGCGTAGATGGTTATTTTTTGCGTGGATGCGACATGGTTAACCACATGTCAAGGTTTGCAACATGGTGGACACTTGGCACCAACGAGCTTTGTTTATTGTTTTTGTTCGATTAAATTGGTCTAGCTAGTTGTATTTCAGAGTCCCACATGTACGGTGGCCAACCTGCATTTGTTGTACGTGTTTGTACTACTCCGACCCGTACTACTTCGGGATTTTTACAAATTTTGCAATCAAAAACTTTAGAAGTGTCGAATAGTCGAAGTCCCAAAGTCCTTGATAAGGATGGTTAAAGTAATCTCGGTTTAATTAACAGTAGGCACGAGCTAATGCCTCTGGGAGAAATTCACTCTGGGAGACTTTCGCGCTTCACATTTAGAAAACTCTTGAGGTCCTGAATTGGTGCCATGTCTAGGTATGGTTAGAAGAATTCCAAAATTTGGCAGAATGATAAATATAAAACAATCTAGAACATCCTTAAATGTGAAAATGATCTTACAAAACATCCTTAAATGTGACTTCTGAGATCACAGAAACATGAATGTATTACTATCCCCAAAAAGTGTTGAACAAGAAAGCTTGTTGCCTTTGCAAAAATGTTCTTGTAGAAGAAAACTGCAGCTAGGTATAAAAGGGCTAGGTATGGTGCAAAGTTAAACAAGATGCAAGAAAATTCGACATCATTGTCGGTCCTTATCCATCTTTATCAGTGACATATTTCAATAAGTTATAAAAAAAAAGTTACAGGACTTGAAATGCAAATCTTGGGTGGAGGATGAACATAAAACACAAAACGACCCAAGTCCAAACATTAGTTCTTGTTTATCCTTTGTTGGAAAATTAAATTCTTAGTGTGAAGTGGAGTTTGAACACTTGTTTCTTTGTAGATTATGGGATGGGGATCAGTAAACTTATGAGAAACAAGATGTGTAATCGCAGGATTAGGGGGATTATTTATACGTTCAAGAAAATCAAGGGATCCTGGAGGATTAGGCTAAGGGTCCACATGTTTTAATCAATACAATGTTATTCAATACTTCTTAAAATAACTTACATGAATTTTTGTTGCATAGATCATACCTTACGTCTTCACATACTCGACGTTGGGATGGTGCTGGTATACCCTCTTGCGCAGATATTTCAAGATGCTTTGTCAACTGAAGATGGTACTAAATCACACTCTTGTGCAGCCATTGCAAGCCATGTTTTTCACTTCCTATGTTTACCAAAGGGATAAACTGTAGGTGTAAAGGGTAGAAAAATGATTCCAGATTGGAGCCCAGTGACAAAGGTGTAAAGACATATGGCGATGCATAAGGTAACGCAGAGCTTAGGAATGTGAAAAATGGCTTGTAGATGTGGGAAGATTTGAGGACCTGTCTCTTGCATAGATAGTTATTATTTGCATAGATGAGACATGGTTAACCACATGTCAGGGTTTGGAGCATGGTGGACACTTGGCATCAACGAGATTTATTTATTGTTTCTGTTTGATTTAATTATTCTATCTAATTGTCTTTCGGGGTCCCACATGCACGGTGGCCATCCTACAATTATTTTACGTGTCTGTACTACTCCGGGCCCGTTCTTCTCCAAGAGTTGTACAAATTCTGCATTCGAAAACTCTAGAACTTCCCAATAGTTGAAGTCTCGAAGTCCTTGATAAGGATGGTTAAAGTAATCTTGGGTTAATTAATAGTAGGGGCGAGTTAATGGCTCCAAGAGAAAGTCACTTCGAGAGACTTTCACGCTTCACATTTAAAAAATCCCTAAGTTCTGAATTGGCACCATGCCTATGTATGGTTAGAAGAATTCCAAAATTTAGAAGAATGATAAAAAATTAGTAGGGGTACTAAAGTAGTAGGGTCATCTAGATCATGATTTACAAAAGTGATTGACGTCTCAGATTCATTTCGGAAATAAGAGGCTCCCGAATGCTAATTTCCTTGTTGTCTACACATTCGGTTATCTCCAGTGGCCTCAAATAATGCACACACATGTCAATGATTGATACAAATCCCACCTCTGTCACAACCATACTGACATACAAAAAATGAAATGAGATGTTCTCCTCATCTTTCTGTTCTTGAAACCATACATTTAGTGCATTTTACAGGCTGTCCCCTTCCAATCACATATGTTCACTTTCATGTCCTGGACATCATACCATAGATCTTTGGAACATGGCAGTGCACATGAATTTTTCATTGCGGAGCAATCATCTACGAGGACCTTTCCATCCCTTCTTTGCAGATTATGACAGGGCAAGATTTTATTCTTTTAGGAAAACCACATATAGTTGTTAGTTTTATGATGGACTTTGAAAAATCCAAATCATATTCCATCACCATTTCCACATATGGCCTCATCTTGTAGAAATGATTCTTTGTAACCTGAATGGACAGTTCAATGGTCTGTCTCATGATGAGTGCACTAGTACCCAATCTTAGAATATCTTTTTCATCTTGTAAGATAATTGAAACATCTTAGAATATCTTCTTCATATTGTAAGATAATTGAAACCTTGAGAAGTTGTGGTATGTGATGGTTCCTTTCCTTTGGTAAAATTCCATGAACGCCTAATTCTTGCCCTTTTGTTTATCCCACAGACCATCAATGTGAGTGTTCTCAGTGGGAGACATGAACACGTCATTTCAAATCTGTTTAGTGTTGATTTGTGAAGAGTGGGGATGAAATTAAATGATGAATATGATTTTAAATCTGTATACAATGACTACCGAAATGCTTATAAGATGCACAACTAAAATAAGTTCAAAAATTATATGTCTTAAATACTCAGTCTTTGTACTGAGAAAATTTATACTATTGTTTTATTTGCATTATCTCTTTTATATGGTTGAGCACTAACTATATCTTTGTTTGTTTTTCATATTCTATAGAAACCATGAAGCACTGAATTTGAAATGAAAAAGGTTGAAGGATACATAGCAGAATTGGTATGCAGTTCTGAACTTATAGTTATCTTTTTTTTGCTATTTGCATGTTATCTAAAAATAGCTAAGAAACATATTGAAAATTACAACTTAAAATATGGAACAAGTAATATATGTTAAGTTTTATCAAATAGATATAGACTCCATTGTACATGATAACATCGACCAGGTATTTCATAACAATGCCCTTTTCAGATTAGATGCATTCTCGTATACTGCGGGAGATTGCCTCTCCAATGCATTTCAAGTTCTATTGCACTTTCGTTATTCCTCGACCAAGATACACAATGGATTGATATATCACTTCCTTATAGAACTCTGAGTTGTACAACCGATCATCATGAGGTGAAAGGGAGCTCGACCAAGAAACACAAACTCACATATCACAACCTAAAAAAGGTTTTGCGTGCATAACAATAGCACATTTACACACTTCCCGCTGAACACAAACATCACATGTCCAATGAAAAAGAACATCACCATTTGCACCATCAATATGGTGAGGAGGCAATGCTCGTAAAAAATGTCAATTCCACCTTCAACATGTCTTTTCAACAAGTGAAACTAGTTTCGAGTGGTAACCATAGGTTAACCTACCACATGTTGAAAAAAAAAAGATGTGAGAGAAATAGGTGCAGCTACATATCCCAAAATGGTCATGATATTGACCAAGAGGGAAAAATCACATATCCCACAATGGTCATGATACTGACCAACAAACACTTGCTATGCATCCTTGTCTAGGAAACAGAGATGCAAAGCATATCTATATGAAACAAATTAAATAAAATCCTTCCATTGCATGTGCGATTTGCAAAGAATTGAATTTTTCAAAAAACACTAAGTATTTCACCCTTGACTTGCAAAAATAATACATAAGCTTGACACAAAATGATAGAACATTTTCCACTAGAAAAATTTGTCTTCCATGCAAACGATCACTTGAAAATGGAAAACTGCCACAATTTGCAACACCTAACCAAATAAGATGTAACACACCTTTACCAGATGTAAGTACACTTACAAAACTTGAAGATAAACTTGCGTCTCTGTGAATTTCATTTTTACAAATAAGACCCCGAGGCTATAAACGGACCCAAATGGGATTAACATGATCAATTATTAATGTGCCTGTCCAACTAGATGTTGTGCAAAAATCCCTGCCACAATTCATGAGTGAAACAATGAAAATTATTGTAGATCTCAAAAGACATTTGTTTTACAAAATGCATACCAGACAGGTAGAATGTGTGTGCACATTGTCATGAAAGAATTAAAAGAATTATGTTTCAGATCCCTCTACAAAGCACAAAAAATTTGTATAAATGATAACTGGAACCATGTTCTTAAACAAGGAAATGAAAAGTTTGCACAAACTTTTGACACTACTAGTGAATTTGATACAAGCGATGAATCAAAGAATGAAATACCTGTTGAAACATTGATGCATGGATTCATTGACTCACAACGCATTCATGACTTGCAATACAATATTGTCGAAATTTCACCTACTGAAGGGCAACGCTCATTTAGAATATTTAAGGACAAATTTGTTGAGGAAATGAAATTCCAAAAACTATTCTATGGAGATCCACATGCCAATGAGATCACAGAATGATTCAGCTACCCAAAAATAGTACGATGGGAATTTCTACATTCAAGTAGTGACTTCTCCTGTCACATAACCATTTTTTTTCAAAAAAATGCGCATAATAATTGAGAAAGTGCTCTCTTGCATGTGGGTGCGAATAATAAAGTCCAGCTACGAGGAAGAAATTTATTGGCCAGAGATCTCAAGTACAAAGAAAACCTAGAAAAAATCATCAAATCTGATATTGGATACATAGATTTCAAAAACATTCGCATCTCTCCTGACTACTTGCAAGAAAACAAGAAAACTATATTTGTAATGATCTGAAAATTGGGACCCCCAACTTTTTTCATCACATTTACAAGTGCAGAACATCACTGGGGTTCGTTTGTGACTACGATGTTTGCATTATATAGGAACATGAAAAGGAAAAAACAAACTGATACATTGGAAAAGGATGACATTGACTACCTCATAAGAAAAGACCCAGTGACATGTACTCGTTACTATAGACATAAAGTAAAGAGGGAAAAATGTCATGATGAAACATGTAGTCTGATAAACATAAAGTAAATTTCATGATGAAACATTCTTCGGAAATATATCAGACTACTATTTTGTGACTAAGTTCCAAAATAGAGGGAGTGAGCATGACCATGCATTGTTATGGATAGAGGGTGTACCGGTCTATGGAAATGACAACAAATCACAAATCAAGAAGTTTCTGAACAAATACCTAACATGAAACACTGACCATTTGGATCCAGAACTTGCCAAATTTCATAGACATTACCATACAAGAAGTTTAAAAAAAAGAGAATTCACATTGCAGATACAACTTCCCTATGTCGCCAATGAGAACAACAAGAATCATAGAACCAATTAGTTTAGAGGACAATGTTCTCATTGAGAAATCAAAATATTTGTTCGCATTTATAGAACGACAAGAATTTGTGTCTTAATGATCTTCAAATACTTCTTGGAAGAACTAAATGTAACAGAAGATGAGTACATCAAAGTGATACAATCTACACTTAAACAACCAACAATTTTCCTTAAACGAAAAAAATTCACATATTTGGAAAAACGGTTTCTCCAAGGACATGCCAATTATGTGGAATGAAAATAAAGATGCACAGTATGTCCTCAATGCATATGTTGCAACATCATATTGTACCTCGTACATGACAAAGTTTGACAAATCTATGACAAGTGCATTCAGAATAATACACAGAGAACATGAAAAAAGTCAAATTGATGCTGTGCAAATGATACTTACACTTGGAAATACAATACTTAATCTTCAACAAATGTCTTCTCAACAAGTAGTCGACATTGCACTTTCCCTACCTATGAACTGTAGTTCAAGGACATGTGTCTTCATAAACACATATCCACTTGAGACATGCACATTCGTGCTTAAACCACCATATTTTCTAGAACAAGAGCCTGATAATTCAGAGGACATGATATGTCACTCTATTATTGATTACTACCTCCAACATCCACCTCCTATTAAGCATATCGACCTTGTAGAGTTTGTATCACATTACAAAAAAAATGGTACACCCATATCAAAAAGAAAAAAACCAAATGTGATACGCTTTGTCAAATACAACAAACACATCGACAATGAAAATTTTTGTAGAGAAAAAATATTGTTGTACGTTCCATTTGATAAAAATGAAAACACATTAAAGCATAACTTCCCTACATGGGAAGTTGCATATATTTCTTATGAGACTACAGTACAAACCAATGAGGCTAGATTTACATACAATGTCAACCCAACATGGGATGATTTAGAAAGTACACTTGATGAACTAGAAAAATCTGACAATGTTGATGAGACATTAACAAACCATAAAACAACTAGAACTCTCTATGAGTCCTATGACTTGCAAGAAGATTTTCCTTGTCCTCGAGCAACTGCCATTGAAAAATTTATCAAGCTTGGGTTTTAAGTCACAAAACATCCTTTCTTTATATAAAATAATGAATACTATAGAGTTAGACGATTGTTGAATCGAGAACAACAAGAAATCCTAGAGGAAATTACAATGAAAAAATGCTTAAACATGCACACTCATGTGCACTTGTTCCTTACAGGTGGGGTAGGAACATGTAAGGCATTCAAAACTAAAGAACTATTCCAAATTCTTATACGAATCTATGATTCAAAATTTTCGACTGACCCTATGAAACCAAAGGGACTAATAGTTTCATATACAAGAAAAGTTTCATATAATGCAAGTGGAACAACAGTCCACTCCA
>JZKD02S1618952.1:32747-57633 GCA_000966675.3 Picea glauca
GCACACGCTGAAGACAGAGATAGGGGTTCCCTCTCCCTCCAGCGGAAGGTCCTTCGGGGCCCTCAACACAATGCTTTCCTTACAAGATGAATAGAACTGAACTGAGTGGTGAAAGTACTCTGGGTTATGCCGCTGATGGATAGCTTGTCAAAGACTGAGCTCTGAATCATCTGGACAACGTAACTTTGCTTTGAATTCTCTGCTAAAACAATGAGTCTTCACGGCTATTTATAGCATTTTTCTAGGCGGTCACGTAACCAACTTCCGGTGTAAACACGGACCTGTTTAGGGTTCACTTAAGTCATTAATTCGCCGAATTTGCAGAGCCGACCCTGATTCGAGAGTCAAATCATCTTGGGGGCTGTTCCATAGGCGGTCGGGAGGCCGACTTAAGCAATTAATGCGCCGTATTAGCAGATGCGCGACTTTTTGTGTGGACAGTCGCGCGTCGGGCGATCATGCGCGCATAACACGTTTTTGTCCCGCGCATACGCGCGCGCATCAAGCTGCTGTAAAGCGCCCTTCAATTTTTGGTTATTTTGTATAGTTTTTGACCCTTCTGGAATTCTGTGAACTTAATTCAGTGCCATGAATGACTTCATTGCTGTTTTGATGATGTGGAGTTCTTGTCGCCATGTGTAGACGAAATTTCAGTGATAACAATGCGGAATTCATTTCCCTATGCATTTCTTGCCCAATTTATGTGTTAAAAAATTCTTGTACTAAGTTTTGTCCATTTGACCTCCACTCATAAACCTACCTACACAAACATTTTGATGGGTACTAGGCTTATCCTATTGCAGTATGAGGGTGAATATCAATGCTAACATCTTGAATACAAAACTTGAATATTTTCTTTTAAGAACAAAGGTTTCTTTCTCTTATCATTCTCCCCCAATTTTATTCGAAGATCAGAAGTTTGATGCTTAGTATGGCCTCCCCCCTTTTCATCATGAATGGCCCTGATTATAAAGGATTCAAGAGGTCCAACCAACATGTATAAATGGAGAGTATGGTTGATGATTTGGTGGATTGGGTTAGGATTTGATTTATCGTCATGGTTATGGACATGTCCCAACATAGGATGCAAGATGTTCGAAACATATCTCAATAAAAACAACCAAAACAACCTAGATCCTTCTCGAACCAACCACCCCAAATTTGTGGAAACCTCTCTAACTACAAGGACACTCCCCTAGAGTGGGAGAAATAGAATCATGGATTCCCCCCTATAAATAAGAAAGGAGATATGATTCCCCCTATGCACGGGCAGAGGGGAATCATTGGTAAAAAAAGAAAAAAAGACAAGGTAAACAGTGGGTTTTCGGCCTCCAAATGATGGTTTTGCTCCTAAAAATTAACTAGGGATCATGCCATGTTATTTTTACATGGTGCTGAGGTTGTAATACTTAGAAAAATCATGATATTTGTGCCATGACACTTAGTGGAATACCCCATTGCATTCGCGACACCTACAGAGTGAGATGTCATAATTGTAACACTTAGCAAAGTTAGATGTGACACTTGTGACGCTTAACAAGGTGAAATGAGACACTTGTCTAAGTGTGAAAAAATGGTGTATAAAAGATTCCCCCAAAAGCATGAGGTCAGAAGAGAAAATGATGACCAAAACGCTTTGCAAAATTTGTGCATCAAGGGAATGAAGAAGGAGAACCTTTCGGAAGATGCACACAGTCATTAATCAATATACATATATCATCCCAAGGTAGGAATACCCATTCTCATACAAAATGGACTCAAAGCATGGTGTCCAACCAATACACTACGAATCCATGAAAGCACTGACTAAGAATATGGCCACTGAACATACAATGTGGATCCATATTTCCATGACTTGATCATAATGTATCCACGCTATTGTAAACATTGGAGCTACAACATGAAAAAAAATAGCCACAGACCAATACAACATGGATTGATGTAACAATTTACATCAATACAAGAATTGAAATTCATAATCTCCATCGCAACCTAGGATAGGAACATATATGAAGGGGGTCCCAAAAAGGTCCCAGGGTCTTCGTCCCAATTCGACACTTGGTATGGTTCTAGCTATGCGAATAAATGTACTGATGTTGAGCATGGTAGAACCCACTTGATTGTCGGTCGATAATGAAAATCGTTAACAAGTGCGAGGGAGATCACCATTGATGAAAATGATTCCCAAGGTACCACCAGTATAGTCCAACAAGTGTGAATGAATGAGTTGAATTCAAACACTCGTGGAATTATTCGATCAAAGTTCAATGATGTAAACCCACCATCAAATGTGAGGAAACATACCATTGAAGCATGTAGGTCCTAGGGTACTAAATGGTTTCTAAGTCTAGTTCCTAGATGATGTACTGAATTCTACAGGAATAGACTCGTCGAAGGAGGGCCTTGATGTATCCCCCATCAACGACATGAAACAAATGTAGGATAGTGATGAATGGTGATGGATCAAATGATTATAAAGTGACACAAGGATGATGGTAAATGACATTATAGAGGTTGAATTCCCTTGAACATGTGGTAGCATGGTAGATGAATTGCCAACATTGACTCAACAACATACAAACCAAAATTAGATGTGGTGACAACCAAATATTTCCTTAAAAAGAGTATGATGACACATAGGATTGAAATGATGTGGAGACAAAAAGATAACTTGAAGCGAAGAGAAGTGCCATGTTCAAGGGCGAAAAAATAGATGCCATTAATATATAATAACTTGATGCACTTCCCAATCCCCCCCCCACCCAGATAGGAGAGTACCTCTTTATTTTTAGAGAGATCGAGGCGGATAAAATATGCTTGTTTAACTCATCTTTGATGAATCCCATATTCACATGTTTAATGAACCTGAAGAAGGAAGGGTTCAGTCCCATATGGGTCCTTCTCTGTGTAATTTTAGGATCCCAAGGAAAGGAAAATCAATGGTGTTTTCATATTTAGAGAGTTTGAAAAGATTCTTAAATAAGAATCCAAATGAAATTTTTCGTAAGTTTAGTCTCCCAAGTCCGAAAAAAATATAAAAAAAATACCTAGGAGAACTCTCCTAACCAATATGGCCATGGTGTTCCTTTTTCGTAAGTAGTCTTATGAGACCAAAAAAGTGATAAAATACCGCTCAATAGACGTGATTTCTAATTCAGTTTAACGAGTGTGAAATACAACAATATTGCTTGAAAATATTTTCCATTTGAAGGAGTCCAAAAAGAGCTTAAAGGAATCTCCAATGGGTTCCTTCTTTGTATTGCTTTTACGAGTCTGAAAAAGTCATAAAAGTATACTCGATAACTTATTCTCATGTATTTACGATCACGAGAAAGAACAAAGGCTAATATCAGTAACCTATTATCATGTATTTATGAGCATGAGAAAGAACAAAGACTAAGCTCAATATTGGTTTCATTTTTACACAAGCTTGAAACAAAGAAAAAATATGTTTGGGTAGGTTTCATTTTTTTGTGAGATTGAAATTAGAAAATAAACTATGCTCATAACCAGTTTCATTGTTTAATGAGATTAAAACCGAAAACCAATTGTGCTCGAAACTTCCCAACGTAATGTCCAAAGGTTTCGAGGGAGGATATCCATGGGTGATTGGTACTTTTGGCCTAGCTTGAGAATCTAGCAACTTAACTCTAATAGGATGATCAGAGGATGAAGACTGTTGGATTACTGAGAGGGGGGGTGAATCAGTAATAGAGAAATAATCCTTTTTAACCACAAAATGCAAGTGTTATATCAATGTAGCATTATCATCCAATAGTTGTAGAGTAAAGAAACAATGAACAAATGAGCAGTCATACACATACACAATACACCAATGTTTGTACGTGGAAACCCAAAGTGGGAGAAAAACACGAAATGCTTTTTCTTATATGTCTTTAAGAATTACATTCATTGGAAGCACTAACTTCCTTTATTTTCCAGCTACAACTGGAAGGAGGCTCCAACCCCCTAGTTTCTCAGGCTACAACATGAAGGAAGCTCCAACTCCCCAATTCTCTAGCTACAAGCAGAAGGAGGCTACAACCCCCTAGTTTCTCAGGCTACAACTTGAGGGAATCTCCAACTACCCAATTCTCTGGCTACAACCAGAAGAAGGATACAACCCCCTATGTTCTCTCGCTACAACTGGAAGGTGGCTATAAACACTTGTCCTTGCCCCCTCCAACCTCCCTGACGTAGAAGTAGAATGATGGAACCACTTTCACACTATCACTGTGATATATACTGCTCTAAACCTGTACCAATCAACTTGTAATCAACCGGTAACAACCAATACCAATAACCCGTGCCAACATGTACCATACATCAACCTGTACCATAAACAAATGCATCAACCATGCACCAAATCTATACAAATAACCTGTCACAATAACCTTTCCAAACAACCTATAATCAACCTGTACCATAAACAAGTGCATCAACCATGCACCAACATGTACCATCAACGAGTGTTGAATTCTGTCTTATTCTATAGAACAAAATTTTAGAGTGTGCCCCACATGGAATATTTGTTGTATGGATCTGAAAATGGTACATAGAATACAAAATAATAGAATATAACTAATACATTTGGTCTTACTAAATTTGGATCTGTTATGAAGAAGTTATGACGTTTTTACTTGAAACACCTGCTTTAGGCTAGTTTCAGGACTAGCCACAAACCCTATTTTACACGGAGTGTAACTACAAAAATACAACACCCACAAGCTGAAAATTGTATCACAAATACTTGGATATGTTTCCTCAATGGCCTCCCAATTTCACGGTTTGAATCATTCTAGAAAAAACATTATTGCAAAAATTGTGAGATGACCGGTAAATAGCATACCCTAGAAAGCATCATCAAAATAATTTATCCTCCCTTGAATTTTGACCTTATTTACTTCACCTTCCCTCTGAAATTTGTCTTAGATATCCTTTGGTTACCTCACTCACTTGTATATATTCAATATGTTCAAGTGTGATTAAAAATGAGAGACCCTTGCCTCTTATTTATACTTTCATGTAGCTTCCTCAAGGGGTTACGTTCTAACGATCTTAACCCACTTTCCTTATTTTAGGGCTAACCCACTTCTAACCACTTGTCCACTTAGTAATTTCTCCATTAAATTTATTATTTAAATAATTTCTTTTGTATCCACTTTGTATTATAGTACACTCATTACTTCACTTTATTATTTAAATTACCTTCTAACCATCTTAACCCACTTTCCTTATTTTAGGGCTAATGCACTTCTAACCACTTGTCCACTTAGTAATTTCTCCATTAAATTTATTATTTAAATAATTTCTTTTGTATCCACTTTGACTTATAGTACACTCATAACTTCACTTTATTATTTAAATAATTTCTTCTTTGCAACCACTTTGACTACTTTGACGTTTTGGGGCTTTTAGATGACTCATGAGGGTTCTCCAACTTCACATGGCCATAACTCTCTAACTGTGAGGAGTTATGTGACGTTACACATACCACCAGAAATAGAATGACATGTACTATCCATTTAGAATAGTATTACCTAAAAATATATCAAAAATCATACCATTATCCATCAAACAAAATTGGGTCCATTACCCAAACCATTGTGCTATCGAAATTTCTCCAAGGGTTGACATCAATGACAACCAACCCAATTAATCAAAAATATCCCCCTTTGGAATTGATGGTAGTACTTTGATGAAATACTAAAGTCATGTAACTCATGCTCCCCCTGTGACCATCTCTCCCCCTGGAACCATGCCTATGTGCTCTGCATCTGATAAATCTCTCCCCATTTGTCATCAATGGAAAATGTATCTTTCCATCCGGGGTTGCTCCCCCTAACTGAACTGTCCTTGGGGATACTCCCCTCGAATGAACTCTTCCTAAAACTGATCTCCCAACCTGAAATTTCCTCTCTATGGTGTTTCCTCGTGTGAATCTAATACATATAAGATAAACATTCAAAAACTTTCATTTTGGAGTAAAAATTACTCCGAGTCTCTGGCGAAGATACTCAAAGGCTTCCCGTGGAAGCGGTTTTGTAAATATGTCTTCCACTTGTTCTTTTGTTCCCACATACTCAACTTTGATGTTTTTCTCTGCAACCTGTTCCCATAGAAAGTGATACTTTATTGTAATGTGCTTTGTCTTGGAGTGCATCACCAGGTTATTTGAGATACTTATGGCTCTTGTATTATCACAATAGATTGGAATGGGCTCATCATTGTCAACTTGTATATCCAAGTAGAACGCTTCTCCATTGGTGCTTTGTCAGTCATCAATGCAACCTTCCTAATATGCATATGTGTAGGCAATAAGTGATATATCCTTTCCTTTTGGATACCACAATCCAAACGCTTCTGTTCCTTTGAGATATCTAGAAATCCTCTTCACTGCTAATACATGCGATTCCTTTGGTGCTACTTGAAATCATGCCACCTATCCAACTGCCAGCATTGCATCTGGTTTGGATGCTGTCACATATAGTAATCTACCAATCATTGACCTATATTTCCTCTGGTCTGTAGACTTTGAATCATCATCTTTTATCAACTTGCAACTGGTTTGCATAGGAGTGGTAACTTGTTTGGAATCTTCCATTCCAAACCTCTTTAGCATTTCTATGACATACTTAGTTTGAGAAATAAAAATTCCTTGGTTTCTTTGATGTATCTGAAGACCTAGAAAGAATGATAGTTCTCCAAGTAATGACATTTCAAATTCATTCTTCATATCCTTTGCAAATTTCTAGCTTAACCTGTCATCAATACTTCCAAAAATAATATCATCAATATAAACTTCAATTAATAAAATATCATCTTGAGTTACCTTGATGTAGAGGTTGTTTTCTGCACTTCCTTTTCTAAACCCTGCCCATTGTAGATATTTATCCAGTCTAGAGTACCATGCTCTAGGAACCAATTGTTCAATGCATACTTCTTCTTCAAGTTCCCCGTTCAGAACAGATGATTTCACGTCCACATATGTCCATACTATTCAAGGCTCTGCTACACAATTGTCCATAATTTTGACTCATATGTCACGGTACTATCATGAAGTACTAGTAACACTGATTAATCTATCATATTGTACTTATGCTAACTGAATGAACTGAATCTGTCTACTCAAATTGTACAAGATACTCGAAGGATGGTTCTATAGTCTGTCTCAGCTACCGCATAGACTCCCCCTATCTATTGTTCATATTATCTGGGAGTCTCTAAGCCGAATGACTTAGAACAATTCCTACTCTGAAGTGTATTCATCATCATCTTCATTAGTATATTCATCATATCTCTAAGATTTGACTTGTTTCTTTCTGTCTGTGGATTTATATTTCACTACAGTCCCTGAAAGTACAATATCTTGAACCTATTCCTTATTTACCTGTCCTTCTTTTCTTTCGGTTATTTTCCAAATATTTATGTATCTGACATCTTTCCTTTTCTCTGTAGAATTTTATTCATCTCGTTTTATTTCCAATCTTGCGATCTCTGGGATTTGGTCTTTGTTCACCTGTTCTTCATGTTTTGAAAAACCACTGTCAATATACCAACCACGCTTCTTCTGCTTAGATTGTAGAGCGAGTGTTCATTCTTCATTACTATACCAATTCTGATTTCTTATCCATGTTCTCTTATGAGGCTCCTATTTGTGACTGTTGTTGTTCTATTGTGGTTCTCTGGGAGGGACTGTCATTCTACAATATTTGGCCATGTGTCCAAAGTTATTTCACTTGTAGCATTCCACTTCAGTGCTCAATGATTCAAACCTGTTGTAGCTTCTTCTTTGTGTTTCACTAGGCCTTTTTAGACAAACAATTATGTTCCTGCTATTAGCTCTACAATTTACAACTTTATGTCCAAAAATATTGCATGCATAATATAAACTCAAAAATATAGTTTGATACCTGGGAGTTGAAGATATTGTGAAAGGAGTTACTCTTATGAATCGTTCTTCTTTCCAAGGCCTTTTTTTTTTTCTTCTGTCGGTCGTTGATTCAGATATTTGAATCTTCTCGGTGGAGGAGTGTCCCTATAATATTCCTTGTAGGTCTTCCTATCCTCTTTGATTGTTTCTGCATAATTTTTTTGATATGTTTCTTGTTCTGTTGCCTTGGAGAATGATCCCTTTTCCACCTATTTGTATCCAAGTATGGACTTGTCATGATTAGGCCTTTGACTGTTGATAATGTCATCCAAAACTTTTGAGCTGTTCTACATATTTTGTTTTTGAAGATCCTTTCTCAATGTCACAATCACTGCTTCCAAATTTCCAATGATCTTGTCTCTGTCTTCTAATTGTTCTTTGAGTGCTTCTTCAATTATTTTATATTGTTCTATTTGAACCTTCAATTCTGTGATGATCATCTCTAGTTCTTGAGTGTCTTCCTTCTTGTCCAGTTCTTCTTGTAGCTTCTTGTTTTTCCTATTTGATCTCTTATAACTTCTATGGCAGTCAACAATTCTTCTCGGTAGTCAACTTATACCTCTTCATATTCTTCTTCAGTGTCTTCTTTATCATATTCTTCTACTGCCATGAATATAACTCTTTCTGTTTCACTGACATTGACTTCATCTTCATCTGATGATGAGATGTCTTCTTTGGTGCATAAGATTTTATTGAAAAATTTCTTTGTGGTTCCTTTGCCTTTATATGTTTGTTTTCTATTTGAGTAATCTTCATCATTCCCCTTATTTTTATTATGAGGATTTTTGTTAGAAAAATGACCAATACCATCACAATTAAAACAAATCAATGGAAGCTTGTGTTTATATATGTCGTTGGTTACCTTGTTCAATCTCTCAAGACAAAATTGGCCATTTCTTCATCATCTTCCGAGATGCCACTGCTGCTGCTATGTTCTTTTTCTTTTTTCTTTCCCTTTTTCTTTGACCTTTTGGATGCTTTGAAAGTTGCTTCTTTTGTATCTATATTTTCATGTTCAGTTCTCATTTCATATGCTGTGAAGATTCCATGTAGTTTTTCCATGCTTACTGAGTCTAGATCTTCTCTTTCTTCTAGTGCTGATATCTTAGGATCAAATCTCATAGGAAGAGATCTTAATACCTTTTGAACAATCACAGATTATTTAATTTCTTCTCCCAATCCTATGATTTCATTTATTGTTTCATCAACTTGTAAGAAGTAATTTGCAATATTCCGATCTTCCTTCATCTTTGGTTGTTCGAACTGACCTTTGTAAGTTTGAAGCTTTGCTGCTTTGCTTCTTTGAATTTTGAATCTCCTTCATAAATATTTTGAATTTTGTCCCAAATATCTTTAGCGGATTTACAATGCATAACTTTGGTGTATACCGATTCAACAAGACCATTCATAAGTGCATTTTTGGCTTTGGAATTATTTTGACCGAGTTTTATTGCTTTTTCACTTGTTGGTGAAACTGTTGGTTCTTTGTATCCATCTACTATAGATTGCCAAATTTCAAATCCCTGTGCCTGTATATATGTTTTCATCCTTCTTCTGCAGAATGCATACTTCTATCCATCAAACTATGGTATTCCATGTTTATACATGTTGTTTCTCTCCATGATCTACCTTTCAGTGGTTAAACTGATTCTTGAAGGAACTGATTTTGATACCAATCATTTATTACTAAGAGGGGGGGCTGGATCGATAATAGAGAAATAATCCTTTTTAACCACAAAATGCAAGTGTTATATCAATGTAGCATTATCATCCAATAGTTTTTGAGTAAATAAACAATTAAAAAATGAGAAATCATACACATACACAGTACACCAATTTTTTTATGTCGAAACCCAAAGTGGGAGAAAACCACATAATGCTTTTTCTTATATGTCTTTAATAATTACATTCATTGGAAGCACCAAATTCCTTTGTTTTCCAGCTGCAACTGGAAGGAGGCTCCAACCCCCTAGTTTTTCAGGCTACAACCCGAAGGAAGTTCCAACTCCCCAATTCTCTAGATACAACTAGAAGGAGGCTACAACCCCCTAGTTTCTTAGGCTACAACTTGAGGGAAGCTCGAACTCCCCAATTCTCTGGCTACAACCCCCTATATTCTCCGGCTACAACTGGAAGGTGGCTACAACCACTTGTCCTTGCCCCATCCAACTACCCTGACGTAGAATTATAATGATGGAACCACTGTCACACTATCACTGTGAGATATACTACTATAAACCTGTAACAACTAGTACCAATAACCTGTGCCAACATGTACCATACATCAACCTATACCTCAACCTGTGCCATAAACAAATGCATCAACCATGCACCAAACCTATACAAATAACTTGTCCAAACAACATGTAATCAACCTGTACCATAAAAAAGTGCATCAACCATGCAACACCATGTACCTCAACCTATACCATCAACGAGTGTTGAATTCTAGCTTATTCTATAGAGAGAACTTGTAGAGCATTCCCGACATAATATTTTTTGTATGGAGCTGAAAATGGTACAAAGAATACTACAAATTGTACTTTAACCAATAAATTTTGTCTTACTGAATTTGAATCTATTATGAAGAAGTTATGACGTTTTTACCTGAAACACCTCTTTTAGACTAGTTTCAGGAATAACCACAAACCCTATTTTCCACAGAGTGTAACTGCAAAAATACAACGACCCACAAGCTAAAAATTGTATCATAGCTACTTGGATATGTTTCCTCAATGGAATCCCAATTTCATGGTCTAAATCATTCTAGAAAAAAGTCATTGCGAAAATGGTGAGATGACCTGTAAATAACATACCTTAGAAACAATCATCAAAAGAATTTATCTTCCCTTGAATTTCAACCTTCTTTACTTCACATTCCCTCTGAAATTCAGCTTAGATGTCCTTTGGTTACCTCAGTCACTTGTATATATTCAATATGCTAAAGTGTGATTAAAAATTAGAAACCCTTGCCTCTTATTTATACTTTCATATAGCTTCCTCAAGGGGTTACCTTCTAACCATCTTAACCCACTTTCCTTATTTTAGGGCTAACCCACTTCTAACCACTTGTCCACTTAGTAATTTCTCCATTAAATTTACTATTTAAATAATTTATTTTGTATCCACTTTGACTTATAATACACTCATCACTTCACTTTATTATTTAAATTACCTTCTAACCATCTTAACCCACTTTCCTTATTTTAGGGATAACACACTTCTAACCACTTGTCCACTTCGTAGTTTCTCCATTAACTTTATTATTTAAATAATTTCTTCTTTGCAACCACTTTGACTACTTTGACCTTTTGGGGCTTCTAGATGACGCATGAAGGTTCTCCAACTTCACATGGACATAACTCTCTAACCGCGAGGAGGTATATGATGTTCCACATACCACCAAAAATGGCATAACATGTACTATCCATATATAATAGTATTACCTGCAAATATATCAAAATTCATACCATTATCCATAAAATAAAGGTAGGTCCATTACCCAAACCATTGTGCTATCAAAATTCACTATCGTACTTTCTCCAAGGCTTGACATCAATGAAAACCAACCCAATTAATCAACAGAGACATGCCCCCCAAGCTTCATTTCATTTCCCAACACTTATGTTGTCACCAATTTCTATACCCAATGAGACTTCTGGATACTGATATGTAAATTCTCACTAGAGAGGGAGGAATAAAGATGATCAAATGAAGCTTTAGGTACGAGTTCTAATGAAAGACTCAACTTAATAGGACATGAGGCTATTTCATTTTTTAATGATATTGAAACAAGAATAGAACTATGATCATACCCTTTGGGTTGGATTCCCATACCTATAGTTCATATTTTAACGATCTTTCCACAGAGAAGAAAAACTATGCTCGTAACTCTCTTCTTGATCATGGATTCCAAGAGGACCATGCTCTGGAAGGGGTAGATGTCAAGGGACCTACCTCTATCATGGCTTCCAATATATATTTTTTGGATGGAAGAATAACACTCTGGAAGGGATACATATCGAGAGATGAAACATGGGTAAATAGATTAGACTCTAATAGCACTATTGAAGAGATTACCATGTCAACTATCACATCTAAATCCAAAGAAGATGGGAATGCAATGAGAGGCTCAATTTATTTGATAGTTGAAAGCATGGGATATTCTACCACATACTTAACTTGTGGCAGGGGAAATACCACTTGCACATAAGGACCATTTAGGGAGGGTTGGTGGATAGAATTCAAAGTAGGACCAACAAATGAAAGTTGATCGATAGTCATAATTTTTTGATTATGAGGAAAATATATCACTTGAAGAGAGTGGAAATGATAAATTTCATGGTGTAGACATAATATCTCCCAAGGAACAAAGTCAAATCCAAGGGGTCCTGAACTACCATAACATCAATATAGACACTATCACTCCTAAAGTAATAGGATACTACAAAAGGATCCCTAAAGGTTCACTGATTTGTTTGTTAAACACTAACTTATTATGGGTGACTGGCACATGCTGAGGACAATCTAAATATTTCCAAGAAGTTGAGGATAGAATACTAACAAAATCACCTTCGTTTTCAATAGTCTAAGGAACGACCCTACCACAAACCTGACAATTATTTAGAAAGGTAAGTAAGAAGGAATACGAGGTCCAATTATCCCATGCCAATAAAAAATAATGGAATCACTGATTCAGATTTATGAGAGGAACGAAAAGAATAACATAATGAATACAATAAAACATAGATACTAAGAACAAAAAAAAAATCCAGTGAACAATAACTTCTATTGAATAAATAAAATAGGATGAAACTGTAAAACTGCAGAACTGAAAACAACTTGCTAGAATTGTGGTAGCTATCTCTGAGAAGAGATGTGGCTACTACGTGCATCCGTCTGAGCAGAATGATTACAATGAGGCTCCAGAGACATTTTTAACATTACTCACGAATTCCAAAACCCTAGACATTCAAAAACCTAACCCTAGGAGATGAAACTACAAAAGTTATATGGGCCCCGATGGGTAAGTTGGTACCTCAACTTCCCTAGGTTGTAAATTTTGCATACGACCTCCTTTTTAGGTGAGTGATAGATCGTTGGAAAGGTATTTTCTAGAAATACACATTATTCCATCAAAATTGGACTTCGTCTACAATTTGACTATGGAAAGCCCAAAAAACACTGTTTAGGGCCCCAAAACGACCCTGAAAGTACATAAAGATGTGCCAACATGAAAACATACAAAATAAGCCAGTTGGATTAGGTGGAGGCCACCAATCACCACCTGGAAACTGTGTATGGATTTAGACAACCCCAGAAGTGTAGAACCCACAATTACAAATAATTACAGAAGAACATGCTAAACTATAAAATGTCAATATGAGCCAGTTGGAATAGGTGGGTGGCCACCAATATCCACCTGGATCAGTCCTCACCCATTAATAAGAAATGGTATCGATTGTGTTGAGTTCCCCCATCAGGTGAGGAAACTTCTGCTAAATTTGGCCCTGGTTGAGCCACTTTCCTTGGTGGAGGAGCTGCCTTGCCTTGACAACCCGATAAACATGGATACTCTGTTGGCGAGTTACCTTGACCTGTGTATCCACTATATGATCAGTGGATTCCTGTTCCATCTAGTTAGGCTTGAGCTCTATTGGTTTCAATTGTTCTGTGATATATGAGGTATCCAATAATGGTGGAAAATATGGCCGAAGGAGGTCCACATTGAACACTGGGTGTAAGCCAAGGAAGGGTGGAGTGTTGAACTCAAAATCATTGCTACCCAAAACCTTGGTGATATTGTAAGTCCCATAGTGAAGTGGGTGGAGCTTCTGATGGATCCCTGTAAGGCTTTCTTTCTACAAATGTAACCAGACCTTGTCTCCCACCTTAAACTGGTGTGGTACCTAATTTTGATCATGGAAATGATTGTACTTAACATTGTCTTTCTTCAAAATCTCATGTATCTATTAGTGGATGTGCTAAATCCACTCAATGAATCTAGTGGATTTGTCGACCTCAAAGTGAACATGGGAATATTATTCCTATGTGCAACATCAATGGGACCTAATGGGTTTGAATCCCAACCCCACTTGAAATGGGCTATGGTTCGTGGAGCTATGGAGAGCCCTGTTGTAGCTATGATGAAAATAGGGAAGACTCGCATCCCATGTACACAAATGCTTAGAGTTGTACATGCATAGGATGTGCACAATCATCCGATTGTCAACCTATGTCTGGACATCAGTTTGGGGGTGGAAAGAAGTGGATTTAGTGAGCTTGGTGTCCAACAGTGACCAGAGACTCGACCAAAATGTGTTGAGGAACTTGTTGTCCCAATATGAGGTGATGGTTCGTGGTATCCAAAAATGGACCCACACCTGTTCAAGGAAGATCTTGGCATTATCCGTCGCTATGATTCTCTTCTTGTAGGATTTTATAATGGTCATGTTTGAAAACTGATCAACCACCACAAATACACAATCATTTCCATGCTTGGTGGACATAAGGCCATATATGTAATCCATCGAGACGGATTCCCAAGGAGTCTCGGGAGTAGGAAGAGGGGTGTATAATCCTTAATTCTATATGGTTGGATTGGGAATGGCACATGCATTGCAAGATCTGATATACTTGCTGATGTCTTGTCGAATTTTTGGCCAATAAAAATCTTTTTGTAGAATGGCCACAATTTTCTCCATGCCAAAATGTTCTGCCATCTAACTGTAGTGAGCCTCCAAAATCATATTTGAACACTCACTTGTTGGAACACAGAGGTGGCCCATATGGAATAACAATCCATCCTAGATGTGAAATCAATGACATTCGCTCCTGTACCTGAGAGATGATAGGTGGTGGTGAAGTCAGGGTCATGCTAATAAAGTTGGGGCCAGTCAGATGTCTCATTCCCACAGGAATAGAGAACTGTGGTGAGTGTAGCGATGGGAGGGCGACTGCGGCAGTCAACGACATGATTTGTGATCCCTGTTTTATACTTGATGTTGATATGGAACTGTTGTAGGTATGTGGACCACTTTTGATGGTGATCATTTTGCAACTTCCCCTGTGTCTGTATGAACTGCAAAGGATTGTGATAAGGGTGGATGATTTTCTCCTTTCCCGGAATGTAATGTTTCCATTGATGACATGATTTCACAATGGAATACATTTCTTTGTCATAGGTGGGGTATTTCCGAAAAGTATCTAAGAGTGTCTCACTATGGTATGCTATTGGATGACCATGCTGAGTGAGAACTGTGCGTACATCATAGTCGGAGGCATTAGTCTCAATCTCGAACGGTTATTGCAGATCAGGTAAGGAGAGTATTGGAGCTAAGCACAAGTGATGATTTATATAATCAAATTATTGTTGATGTTCCTGCCCCCATGTGAACGTTTCCTTTCCACCACCCTTGGTTATTTGGCTGAGGGCCCATGCAATATGGGAGAATCCCAACACGAACCTTCGGTAGAAGTTGGAAAGTCCCAAGAATCTCCAAATATCGGTTAGTGTGGATGAGTTTGGCCACTAACGAATGAATTGGATATTAGCTGGATCCACATGTACCCCATGCTCATCAACAATGTATCCCAAGTATTGGACCATGTTCATGCCAAAGGATAATATTTCCAAGTTGGCATATATCTTGTGCTGCCGTAGAGTGCCCAAAAAATGTTGAATATGATGCATGTGCTCTTCCCAAGTTCTAATGAAGATGAGGATGTCATATATATATACCATGGTCCACCACAAAAGAGTTGGTGAAGGGTCTCAATACATCATCCATCAATCTCATGAAAGTTCATGGTGCATTTGTTAAGCCAAAGGGCATGACCAACCATTTGAAGAGACCTTCTTTAGATTTGAAAGTTGTCTTTCATACTGTTAGCGTCATAAGTCACTCCTGGATTGCTTGCAGGAGCAGATCCTGACACCCATTAGTTTAATGTCACGATTTGTTTATAAAGGGATGATCGAATGGAAGAAAACTCAGAACAATATCGTCTCAAATCTGAAACTAGGCCAGGCATGCATGGGCAAGTGAGGTCTTAGATAAACTCCAAACAATGAGTTGTAATAAGGGTGAGCAGGGGGAAGACTTGTATGAGAAGAGTGCAATGGTCTATCATAAACATCAGGTCTCTAACAGACTGGAGAAAGCGTCCAAACACAAGATCCTCTTACATTCAAACAGAGAAGACTAGAGAATACAATAATGTAACAACAAATCATTTATCATAACATAACTGCAACAATTCATGCGAATCATTCGATCATGAACTCTCTGGTATGAGACGAAAACATAGACGGAGTAAGAAAACTGTTTGTCATAAAAAAAGAAATCTCAGATACAGATGCACAACCGGGAAACTAGAATGGTTGTTAAAAATTTAGAGTCGAGAGATTTTCTCTACCATCGATAGATACCAAAATGGCGAAAACGGCTACATATAATCAAAACAACCCCAACAACAAAATTGAGACATTGCATTAAACACATTTCATCTGCATGGCTTCTGACAATCTACAACTGCAATCTTTGAATGATCGTGCACCTACGACGGACGCAATCGAACTCTTGACAGCTCCGTGGGCGAAACGACGTGCCTTTAATTCGTTGCCAGACTTTCCCATTATGGCGGAGGCACTGTCTAACCACCACCAACCACCTCAATAACTACTTCATTGGGATTGAGGAAGGCCTGACCAACTCGGCACGTTTGGGACGTGGAAAACCCTTTGCGTTGCCACCTGGATTAGCTGAGCAATCTGATGCATAGGCATGGAGGCCAACGTGAAAGACGGGGCACAGAAAAGAAGTAGTGGGGCCAAAACCGTGGGGGGTTAAGTAAGAAGAGATGAGGTGTGAGAGATGCAGTAGGGGAAGACATATGGTGGAAGACAATAAGCGGAGGGAGCAGGACACATGGTAGGTGGTGAGTGGACGATGAGATGGGGGAAGGGGCCACATGGACCAGAAAAGGGGAGGACAAATGGAAAGAGGGAGGATGGTCCACAGTATGACATGATGGGAAAGGGACCACTCTGATTAAATGCAGAGAGGAGGGAGAGGTCAGGATCGCCTGCGCGCCGTTGATCCGGGCGCTTCAATCGCAGCCGTCGGAAAGATGCACCCAGGATTCTGGACCCCCCCCCCTCCGCTTAAAGGTAGAAAGGCGGGGGGGATCTAGAATCCCATGTATGCCATTGATCTGGGCACGTGGATGCCTTCCATCTAGATCCGTTTTCTTCTTACCACGAGGACATTTGCATCCTGAACTTAGGAAAAGTGGGGTTTTTACCCCTTCCTTCACATTTTTCCCCCATTACCAGAAATATCGCTAACATTTGGCTCCATGGGTGATAGAGTCATCCCTGTGATGCTCTAAGAACACTTTTGCAGATTCCGTGCCTTGCTGTTGGGCTATGGAGTCATTTATTCAACTGAAAACAAAAAAAAAAAACAATATTTACAAGGAAAAAGAGCCGACTGTGGCTCACAAAAAACATTTTTTCAAGAAATGCCCATTTACTGGGCTACTAAAAACTTCTTGGCCTTCCAGATCCTGCAACCTGTAAGTGTTGTTTGAAAATACTTCAAGGATCTTGAAAGGCCCAAACCACAGGGCATCAAACTTACTGTGCTTTCCCCTGTCCTGCCTGGGTGCATCCCATTTGAGCACCAGATCACCCTGCTTGAATTCTTTCTTTTTGCTCTTCCTATCAAAAGCCTACTTGATCTTCTGTTGATGATTATAGGCCCTGTCCATGACCTGTTCTCTGATCTGCTGCACTTCCACCATCTGATGAATCCTTCTGACCATATGGTCAGGCTCTCCTTCAAGGTCCTGGAAGAATTTCGCCACAGATACGGCGAGTTGAGTAGGGAAAACGACCTCTGTTCTGTAAACAAGTTGGAAGGGTGAGACGCCTAGGGACTTCTTCGTTGTCACTCAGTCAGCCCATAGAGAAAATTTGAGCGTTGAATCCCAAGCCCTTTTATTGCCTTCCAGTAATTTCTTAATGAGCTTGATCAGGCTTTTATTGGAAGACTCCGCCAGTCCATTTCCTTGAGGATAATAAGGAGTAGAGTGAATAAGTGAAATCTCAAACTGTTCACAGAACTTGACTAGAGGCTCAGACCTGAAGGGGGTGGCGTTATCAGTGACAATTCTGCTGGGACAACCAAATCTGGCTACAATATCTTCCAGGAAATTGATAATCACTTTGTGAGAAGTTCTCCTGGTTGGGACAACTTCTATCCATTTGGTGAAATAATCTGTCGTAGTCAGAATCCATCTGTGCTGGCCACTCGAGGGAGGATGAATTTCTCCAATGAAGTCCAATCCCCATTGCTGAAAGGGTGCTGAAACCACTACAGGCTTTAATGGCAGAGGTTTGAGATACTTCTTACCTAAGAACTTCTGACATTTGATGCAATCTCTGATTTCTCTGCAGACATAAGGGAATAAAGTGGGCCAGTAATACCCATCTCGGAGGATCTTATGGGCTGTGGTCTTCCAGAAATGATGCCCCCCACAAAGGCCACTGTGAAAATCAAATGTAACCTGCTGGGCTTCTAGTGGGTCCAGGCACCTTAAAAATACCCCTAAAGGGTCCTTCAAGTACAAGCCTTGGTCGAGGAGGCAATAACTGACCGCCTTGAGCTTTAAGGCTCTTGCCTTGCTTTTTTCCATTCCATCGGGAGGCCTCAATTCTTGCAGAAAGTACAAGAAATCCTTGTACCAGGGGCATGCTGTCAGCGATAGGGAACCCTGAGAACTCTCGCTGGATGACTCAGCTTTCTCATTGATGAAGTTAATCCCCAAAGCTTTGCAATTGGACTCAGCTAGTAGCCTGGCTAAACCCTGCCCCTTTATCAACTTGGTGGACCTAATCTCCAGATCAAACTCTAGGATCTTGGCAATCCACTTACCTCTTCTTCTGTCTATGTCAGGCTGTATCAAAATATCCTTCACAGAGGCCGAAGGAATGTATGCAGTGATCTTTGAGTGCAAAACATAGACTCTGAAATCTTTGAGAGCTTTCACCAGGGCATAGGCCTGCATCTCCATGATCTCATACCGGAGATCTGCATCTCTCAATGCCTTGCTGTAGAAGGCAATAGGTTTCTCTTTCCCTTGATCATTTTTTTGCAACAAGACCGCTGCTATTGTATCACAAGAAGCAAAATAAAAAATCAGGAAATCTTTAGAATAATCAGGACTGATTAGCACAGGTGCCTCAGTCAACGCCCTCTTTATCTGGTCAAAATATTCCCTAGGTTCAGCAGCCCATTTCACTTCATTTCCCTTCCTGAGCATGGATGTGATGTGTTTCACCAACTCAACAAAATTTGAGATGAATCTCCTCAGAAAAATTATCTTCCCCAAAAAGGCTTGAACTTCCTTCTTAGATCTGGGAAGTGACAGGGTCTGAAGTGCTTCTACCCTGATAGGGTCAATCCTTACTCCCTCTACTAACACTATATGGCCTAATATCTTCCCTTCCTTCATAGCGAACAAATATTTCTTGGGGTTTAAAGATAGGCCAAACCTTCGACACTTCAGGAAAACCCTCTTCAAGTGGCAGCAATGCTCTTTGTCTGTTCTGGAGAAGACTGTGATATCATCTAGATATATTACCACAAACTGGTCTTTGTCCCCGATGAAGGCTATGTCCATGGCTCACTGAAATGTTTCTCCTGCATTTATCAGTCCGAAAGGCATTTTGGCATACATGAATGTGCCCCAAGGAGTGGTGAAGGCTGTTTTTTCCCTATCCTCAGGCATGACTGATATCTGATTGTAACCAGAAAAGCCATCAATCATGGATATTCTAGATGCACCAGTGAACTTCTACAATATGTGCTCCATGTTGGGCATGGGATAATTGTCTTTCCTTGAGCTCCTGTTCAGATTCCTGAAATCAACACAGAGTCTGATTTCCCCACTTTTCTTTCTTACCGAGACCAAATTGGCCACCCAATCGAAATATCTCAAGGGGACAATGATTTAGGCATCTAGCAGCTTCTTCACTTCTTTCTCCATGACAGGTAGCATAATGGGATTTATCTGTCTTAGCTTCTGCTTGAATGGCTTAGCCTCTTCTTTCAGTGGAATCTTGTGTTCGATGACTAATGTGTCATATGTTTTGAGGTCTTCGTAGCTCCATGCAAACACATCAGAAAACTCTCGCAGCAACTTAGCATATTCAGTCCTCTGTTCCCTGGTCAAACTTCTTGACAACATGACAAACTTGGGCTCTTCTGGTCTGCCAATGTTACATTCAGCTGTTTCAAAATCATCACCTGAAACTCTACCCTTTATTGCCACATCATTTCCATCGAACAATATTTCTAATGGGACTAGTCCTTTCAGGATGTAATTGCTTGGTAGTTGGATAATCTGATGATTAGCGATTTTATTTAAAAACACCCCAGGGTGGAGGTCCCTTTCCATGTCAAGATCTTCGTCAATGTGTAGTGCAGAAAAATCATCAACAGATTGGAGAAATGTTTTGATTTCCAAATCATCTTCAAATAATCTCCAATGCTTGACATTGTCTAGTACAGAGGGTCTATATTTTATTTCAACATCGGACCTGACACTGGGTAGCATAGGAACCTCAAGCAAACTAGCTGTGATAGCTAAAAAGTCGGCTGAAGCATTTTCTTCCCTCGGAATGAAAGAAATGTTAAAATCCAAAAAGAAGTTGTCAATTAGGTCCCATACCTCGTTCCTGTAGTTATTGAGCCGAGGATGCTTGGCCTGATAAACATTTTTTACCTGCTGGACAATCAATTCTGCATCTCCAAACACAACCATCTCTTTTATTCCCATTTATTTTGCAGCCCTCATACCTAGAACAAGAGCTTCATACTCTGCCACATTGTTGGTGATTTCAAATTCCAGCTTGTATGACAGAGATATGGTCTCTTGACAGGGTGATATGAATACCACTCCGACACCTGCACCTACACTGGAGGAAGCTCCATCAAAGAACATCTTCCAAACAGAGGTGGTTGGTGGAGGCATCTCCTGATTAAGAATGGGCTATTTTATGATCTATAAAGGGGCCTCGGGAGTCTCAGTGACCTGTAACAAACTAGACCCTAAGCCAGTGTCAAGTTCAAAGATGGGGTGATTAGTGGGGTTCGCTTCATCACTGACTATGTAGTCTAGCTGGGCTTCTCTGTACAATCTCCTGTGTTCCCCTCCAAAAACTGGAATGGTGGCATATGTAAGGTCCATCTGTAACGTTCCTCCAAGTCTATTAATCTAAGACCTTGACAACAACATGCCAAACTTGGGGGGAACATCAGCTACCACAATATCCATGATCATACTCTTCATGGGCAACTGAAACAAGGAAACCACCAGGTCTTTAATAACTCCTAGGCACTGAACTCTTCTGGAATCAAAAGAATAAAGGTCATGATAGGATCTGGTGACTTCTAGCCCTATCTCTTCCATGACGGTTTTGGGCATGAGGTTGTGAGAGGCCCCAGAATCCATCAAGCAGTTGTGAAATACTTTATCATGTATGTTCAGGGACGTGTAGAAGGGAGGGGATGAATCATCTATGTCTTCTATCATAGGACCTATGATGAATGCAAGATTTTCATCTTGGAGGTTTATGGAGTCTGTGTGAGTGGATGATGCTTCAGATTGCAACAACTCAGAGAAGCGCCTTTTAAATTCTCCATGTTTAATTATCTCGGTGAGGGGCACAAGGATTCTGATCTTTTGAATTTCATGCTCGAAACTAAAAGAATATGTAAGATTTGGAATTTATCTTATTTCAGAAACATGATGGTGGAAAATGGGAGAGAGGGGTTGAGCCTTCTTACCTATGTGACTGTCTGCTACTTCATTAGCAGGCTTCTCTGTTCTAGTGGACTGCTCAGGAATATCAGGTGCTGCTATCTTTTTGTCGGACCTCAGGTTATACCTGCCTCGACCGCCGCTAGCCTTGTCTCCCTTTCTTAATTCATTTAGCTGACTGTTCAGGAGAGACTCCTCGTATGCCGATTGAGTCAGATGAGGAAAAGGGGGAGTCTCTCCGAAGGAATGAATCTTAGGCTCAAGCTCGTCTGTTTCCCCTTCTTCCTCTTCGGCCACAAAATTGTTCTGTAAGGGGGGCTGAATTCTTTGGTCTTCTCTGTCCCTTCCCCTTTCTCTGTGCATAGTTGGGGGAGCGATATTGTTTGGCCTCCTGAATCCTCCTTTGATTTTGGCGCCCTGCGGGCCCTTGTACATTTGCTTCCTTTCCACCTTCAGTCTCTCCATCTCTTCAGACAAAAACTTCATCATCTTGGTCAGTTCATCCACTTGAGGGTGGGGTACCGATGAGCCGGAGGTTGAGGCTTCGACTTTTCCCTTTCTTCTATCTGCATCGACCTTTCTCCTTAGTCTGTCAGCTCCTAATATGTTGGATTCCACTTCTATGGCCGCATCTTGCATTTGGGCTAAGGAGGTGGCTCTTCTTTCTCTCAATAAAAGGCAGAAATCGGGGTCAAATGCCCCAGCATAGGAAATTTGGGCAGAGGCTTATGAGGGCTTTATCTCTGTAGGGATCCTGTTATACCTCTTATTGAATCTTTTGTAGAAGTTAGAGATAGACTCTCCTTCCATTTTCTTCAGAGACCCAAACTCTGTCATGTAATACATGTAATCTTTCCTATCTCTCCACTGCCTCAGGAAAACACTATCCAGGGCTTCAATACTAGCAATAGATCCAGGAGCCAATCCTCTAAACCATTTCATCACCTCGCCATCCAGGCTCTGTACGAAGACTCTCATCTATACATCTTCATTTTCAATGTTTAGGTTGTCTGCATAACTGTAGAAAGCAGCTAAGTGCTCTTCTGTAGTTACATCCCCTTCCCCTATGAACTTGGGCATGTATTTCAAGTAATCTCTAGCAGGGAGAGGATTCATAGGATGGGGTAGGATTAAGGGAGCATATCTAGCAGCGACTATAACATCCATTCTATTCATAGGGGGATTAACACCAACCATAGGAATATTAGGTGGAGGAGAACTTGGAGGAGAAGGAGTTGGTGAAGGGGCGAATGGGGGTGAGTCTCGAAGTGGGGTGGGGAACAATAGAGGGTTCAAGGAGAAGGCTAATGAGTTCAAGTCAGAAGGTGTTCCTCTTTGTACAGGAGTGGGGAAATATTTTGTAGTCCTAGGTCTATGCCAAGGTCCAGGTTCAGAGGAGAGGGGAGTGACAAGGATTTCTCCCTCCAATCCCAGACCAGGAGGGGAAAACTCAGTAGGAACACTCCCGAAATTCAAAAAATGGGAAACCTCTGAAGGAGGTTTATTAAGAAACTGAGGAGGAGAAAAAGGAGTTCTCACAGAAGGAGATGGCGGATTACCTGTTTCGACGATGGAAACTTCTTCTGCAGAGCTCTTTCCTCTTCTGAGAACCACCTCTGGGTCAACTTCTGGTGCAGCTAGAGGCAGCTGTGGATGAGACCGCGTGTGTCTGCCTCTGAAAGCCACAATTAATATAGTAGGTTTACCGCAGTGGATTCATCACAATGGAGTCACCAAGTGCACAGTAGCAATCTCAATAGTTCTGATATCTGATGCACCTTCAGAATCAGCTAATCATTGTCGTTCAATCCCAGGGAAAATATTCAACTTCGTCCCCGGCAACGGCACGAGAAATGCTAGCATCAAAAGTCAGTCCTGGATTGCTTGTAGGAGCAGAGCCTGACACCCATCAGTTTAATTTCATGATTTGTTTATAAAGGGATGATCAAATGGAAGAAAACTCAGAACAATATCGTCTCAACTTTGAAACTAGGCCAGGCATGCATGGGCAAGTGAGGTCTTAGATAAACTCCAAACAGTGAGTTGTAATAAGGGTGAGCAGGGGGAAGAATTGTATGAGAAGAGTGCAAGGGTCTATCATAAACATCAGGTCTCTAACAGACTGGAGGAGAAAGTGTCTAAACACAAGATCCTCTTACATTCAAACACAGAAGACCAGAGAATACAATAATGTAACAACAAATCATTTATCATAACATAACTGCAACAATTCATGCAAATCATTTGATCATGAACTCTCTGGTATGAGACGAAAACATAGACGGAGTAAGAAAACTGTTTGTCATAAAACAAGAAATCTCAGATACAGATGCACAACAGGGAAACTAGAATGGTTGTTAAAACTTTACAGTCGGGAGATTTGCTCTACCATCGATAGATACCAAAATGGAGAAAATGCCTACATATACTCAAAACAACCCCAACAACAAAATTGAGACATTGCATTAGACACATTGCGTCTGCATGGCTTCTGACAATCTACAGCTGCAATATTTGAATGATCGTGCACCTACGGCGGATGCAATCGAACTCCTGGCAGCTCCGTGGGGAAAACGACGTGCCTTTAATTCATCGTCGGACTTTCCCATTATGGTGGAGGTGATGTCTAACCACCACCAACCACCTCAATAACTGCTTCATTGGGATTGAGGAAGGCTCGACCAACTCAGCACCTTTGGGACGTGGAAAACCCTTCACGCTGCCACCTTCATTAGCTGAGCAATCTGATGCATAGGCGTGGAGGTCAGCACGAAAGACGGGGCGCAGAAAAGGAGTGGTGGGGCCAAAACCGCGGGGGGTGAAGTAAGAAGCGATGAGGTGTGAGAGAGGCGGCATGGGAAGACATATGGCGGAAGACGATAAGTGGAGGGAGCAGGACACATGGCAGGTGGTGAGTGGACGATGAGATGGGGGAATGGGCCACATGGACCAGAAAAGGGGAGGACAGATGGCAAGAGGGAGGATGGTCCACAGGATGACACGACGGGAAAGGGCCCACGCTAATTAAACACTGAGAGGAGGGAGAGGTCAGGATCTCCTGCGCACCATTGATACAGGCGCTTCAATCGCAGCCATAGGAAAGATGCACCCATGATTCCGGAC
>JZKD02S1618952.1:62620-90141 GCA_000966675.3 Picea glauca
GTATTTGGCCCCCATGAGTTGATCAAGGAGGTCGTCAATTTGGGGAATCGGGTACCAGTTTCTGACTATGATTTTATTCAGAGCCCGATAAACAATACAAAGTCACCAGGTTCCATCTTTCTTCTGTACCAAAATGATTGGGCTCTCGCAAGGTGATGAGCTAGGATGGATGTGCCCCTTATGGAGAAATTATTAGATCTGACACTTGATCTCCTCATTCTCCAACAGAGAGAGACGATAGACTGGCCCATTGGGCAGCGGTGCACGGGGGGTCAAATCGATGGGGTGCTTGACCTGGCAGTGCAGAGGTACCCCGATAGGCGAGGAGAAGATATCCAAGTATTCTTCCATGACCTTATCTACTTGCATCTGGTGTGTGGAGAGGTTGGCCACAGAGACCCTAGATGTGGCTGTGATTTTTCTCTCATTCCGAGAGAGGATCACAGAGAAGACAAACTTCCCCGTCTAAGAGATGACCTTCCTGCATTGCTTAGCAGAGATCAAGGAAATAACACTACGTGGGACAACCTCATGTATCCTGTACAATTTCCTGTTCAAAGTAATAATAACACTAGGAGGCCTAGACTCATATACAACATGACATTTCCATAAATAAGGTTGGCCCAAAAGAACATCACAAACTTTGAGAGGAGAAACATCACACAATACCTCATCTTTGAAGGGCTTGATGCTGTACGATAGTCGACATTGTTGGCTAATGCGGAGATCGCTTCCTTGGCGGAGCCATCCAATGGTGTAGGGTTGTAGGTGCGACGTTGTCGGCAGGACCAGCCGCTTGATGACCTCTGCTGAGATGAGGTTCTTCTGGCTAACACTATAAAAAATGAGGTGCAGTGGGGTGCCTTTTACCCACATATGGGAATGGAAGAGGCACTCTCCTTCTTCTGGCTCGTCTGGTTCACCATGTTGGAGCTTGGTGGTAGCAACGGTGGCACTGGGTTCCGCATCAATGATCCATCTTCCCCTTTCTGGTTCCGACTCAGAGTCAAAACCTGCATCTGATTCAGAGGCTTTCACTTTAGCCACCAACGTCTGCTTTGAGCGACAGTCAACAGTGTTATGCCAAGGGCTCTTATGGAATTCGTACCACTTCCCGATATCTTTCTTTTTCTTTTCGGTGTCCTTCTTTTTTTGAGGCTTGGACTGGTTGTTCTAATACTGTGCATCTTTTCTCTGTCCTTTGTTCTATGGGTTGGGGCTTCCCTTTCCTGGCTTTTGTTGTGAGGGGTTCCCCGACCCAAATTGTCGCATCTTTTGTTTGAGCTTCTGCTTGATTTTGATGGCATATCGGTAGGCCATCACAAGGATGAGATGTCCAGAAATTCCATTTCAGTCTGGATGTATATACTTGAGCACCGAGGTACTTGAGCACCAGATGTCTCTCTGAATCTTTGATACCCAAATTGGTGTGCAAGGTATGGAAGATATTTGTGAAATCTAGCACTGCTTGGTCTCTTTCTTGCCACAATGTGGTCCATTTTGTATACAAGTCATCATAACTTATGACAAGGTAGTATTGTTCCTTAATAGAATCTATGAAGGATTCCCAGGTGGCCATGATTGTAAATAATGAAAGGTCCTCTATTTCCTTTTTCTCACCAAAAGTTTCCCACCAATCTTTGACATGGGGAACAACTTTGAGGAGCGCAAAAGTAATCTTTTCTCTATTCGAAAAGTTATGGATAGAGAAATACCATTCTAGTAGATTCAACCACTTGTCTACAACATCTGCGTCTATCTGACCTTCAAATATAGGAATATCAAAGTTTATTTGTACCTTGAAGGGGGCAGTGCCTCCGCTCGAAGAAGATGCGTCGCCTGTTGGTAGTCGCCGAAGGATTTGTGCGGAATTATCCATCATCTCGTTCCTTTGTTGCATGAGGGCTTCCTCAATCAACAGTTTGAAAGGATCTCCTGTCCCGTCATATTTCTTTTCTCCTTCCATGAGAGGTCACTTGGGTGTGCGAGATATTTTGTCCTCAAGAGAAACAATCTCGAGACCCAAATCTTTGTGCTCCGACCTCGTTAGGGACATGCATTAAGACGGCAAGGAGCATACCGCTCTGATACCACTGATCCAAATTTTATGAGAAGAACGAAATGACTACATATTATTACCAAATGCTTAACACAGAATAACAGAGATACAGTAAAATTGGTTTTCTATTCAATAAGGAAATAAGATGAAACTGTAAAATGCAGCGGAAAACAAGCTTGCTGGAATGGTGGCATCTTATCTCTGAGAAGAGATGTGATGGCTACACTCATTCGCAAGAAGATGATTACAATGAGGCTATCAAGGCCTTTTTAAAATAAACATGAGTTTAAAAAACCATAAACATCCAAAAACTAACCCTAGGAGATGAAGCGCCAAAAGTCATGTGGGCCCCGTTTGGGTAAGCCAGTACATCAACTTCCCGGTGTCGTAACTTTTGCATACGATCTCCGTTTTAGGCGTATGATAGCCCATTGGAAAGATATATATAAGGAATACAATAGTTGCACAAAATTTCATGATGATCACAACATACCCCAAAAAATGTCGTTTGGGGCCTCAAAACGGCTCTGAAAGTTCAGGACCCGAAAAATTGCTAAAAATAGTAAATTATCAAAATTTCTAGAAAGTTGTTTTAAGCCAGTTGGGAAAGGTGGGTGGCCACCAATATCCACCTAGATCAAATATGATATTGTTTGGTCCCTTTCCTGATGCAGCGTGGTCCATCTTGTGTACTCATCCTCTTAGCTTCCAATAGGGTAGTACTATTCTTTAATGACATCCTTGAAGGAATCCCATGTAGGGGAGACCACAAATATTGCAGATTCCTCTATGGTCCTTTGCTCAAATTAAGTATCCCATGAGTCCTTAACATGGGGGAGGGCCTTGAGGAGTGCAAAAGTAATCTTTTCAAAGCCAAAAATTTGTGTACCAAAAAATACCCTTTGAGCAGATTCAACCATTTATCTACAACATCCGCATCTATAGATCCTTCAAATAATGGAATATCAAAATTTACTTGTACCTTGAAGGGGTTTGAATGGCCTCTTGATGAATATGGATTTCCTGTGGGAAGCCACCGAAGGATCTGTGAAAAGTTGTCCATAATTTTGTTACTTTGTTGTGCAAGGGATTCCTAGAGAAACATTTTAAAAGGATCTTATGCTCCATCATCTTTATTCTTGTCCCCCATGGGTTTTTGTCGGGCTCGGCATGACCGATCTTGCAAAGGCTTGAATAGTTTGAGTCCAAACTTCTTGTACCCAGATCTTGTCGGGGACATGCAAAAATAAAAATAAATGAAGAGCATACTGCTTTGATACCATTGATGGAGATTTATGAGTGGAATGAATAAATAAAATAGGTTGAAACTGTAAAACTGCAGAACTGAAAACAACTTGCGCGAATGGTGGTATCTATCTATGAGAAGAGATGTGGATGCTACATGCATCCATTTGAGATGAATGATTATAATGAGGATCCATAGGCCTTTTTAACATTACTCACGAATTCCAAAACTCTATACATAAAAAAACCTAACCCTAGGAGATGAAACACCAAAAGTTATGTGGGCCCCGATGGGTAAGTTGGTACCTCAACTTCATGGGGTCGTAAATTTTGCATACAACCTCCGATTTAGGAATGTGATAGCCCGTTGGAAAGGTATTTTTGATAAATACACATTATTCCATCAAACTTTAACTATATATACCGTTTTACTATGGAAAGCCAAAAAAACACTATTTAGGGCTCCAAAATGGCCCTGAAAGTACATAAAGATGTGTTGACATGAAAACATCCAAAATAAGCCAGTTGGATTAGGTGGGTGGCCACCAATCTCCACCTAGAAGCTGTGTAGGTATTCAGACAACCCAAAAAGTGTAGAACCCACAATTACAATAAATTATAGAAGAACGTGTTGAACTAAAAACTGTTAATATCCACCTGGATCACTCACTACTTGGAAGGGGTTCCATGGTAGAAGGAGAAATTCTCCCTTTTATGACAAAAACGATATTAACAAGAAAAACATGAGTGATATCGACTTTGTTCTCTAACATGAGAGAAATATTGACTGAGGATGGAGTGATATCAACCCCTTTGGATTCACTCTTGAAAGGAAGAGGGGGGTCGACCGATGATGAAATTGAATCGACCTCTTTGGATTCACTTTTGAAAGGAAAGTGGGATCGACTGATGATGAAATCATATCAACCTCTTTGGATTCACTCTTGAAAATAAGGGTGGGATCGACCGATGATGGGTTGGGAGACAATCAATGATAACTAGTCGTAAGTTGTGGTTGGGAAGCAATGAGGTATTCCAACAATTTCAAGGCGTCATCCATACAAGGGAAAAGGTGAGTTAGGTGACTCCCTTCACATAACCTACAAGGAAATCTAACTCTACTTTTCTTTTCTCCAACCTTACTTTCACTAGTTGATGGGTTGGAATCAACATGATGCCTAGAGGATGATGACACAGGTTGATAAGAAATCGAGGATCACACTCTTAATACCTTGGGAATTCTAGGGAAATCACGAAGAATATGGTCACCCTTACAAATCCTACAAGGGAATTTTTTCTTGCGATTTGTGGGAGTATACTTCTCAAAAGTCTCAACTCTCCCAACAATAGCTCGTTGTTTTCCCCCTTGCTGATTTTTCTTCTTCGTGTTCTTCTTTTTCTTTTTCTTCTTAACCTCCTGGTTAGTAGAAACAAGGCTTTCACCAGGAGAGGAAGAAGAAAAAATAATAATATGAAATAGGCAAATAAGGAAAAGGGTCAACAAAAGGTTGACATTCTTCGGATGGAGGGTTCCCCAGTATGGTCTCCAAATTTATGTGGTGAAAGAATTCTCCCTGCAGACAAGTGAAATCGCCCTCAACCAAGTTTCCTTCGATTGAGATAGAATCAAACAAATGGTTATCTATTTCTTAATCTACTTATCCTATATTCTTTATTTCATGAAATATAAAGAAGGAGAAGGAAGATGATATGAAATTGCACACCTTTTCTTGACGGTTGTCCTTGCTATCCTCGACAGTTGAGCTCTAAATCCAAGATCCTTTCTGCAAGTTATCCTCCAAAATAAAAACGATATTCCTTCCTACTACTATCCAAGGTTAGAATATAATGAACCAATATAAGAAATATCAATAATGACATGGAACAATAATTGAACAAAATAGATATAGAAATAGACCAAGTTTTATTAAATTAAAACAAGAAGTTTACAAACTGATGATGTAGTTGTTCCTTCAAGACACTTCTTCAGCCCTTGAATACACACCTTAGATATTTTCTCTTAAGAACAAAGGTTTATTTCTCTTAGCATTTCCCGCAATTTTCTTCCAATATGAGAAGTTTGATGCTCAATGTGGCCTCCCCTCTTTTCACCACGAATGGACCTAGTTATATAGGATTCAAGAGGTCCAACGAAAAGGTCTAAATGGAGAGTATGGTTGAGGATTTGGTGTATTGGGTTAGGATTTTATTTATCCTCATGTTTATGGACCTCTCCCAACATAGTATGGAAGGTGTTCGAACCATTTCTCAATGAAAACAACCAAAGCAACCCAGATCCTTCTCGAACCAACCACCCCATATTTGTGGAAACCTCTCTAACTGCAAGGATGATCCCCCAGAGTGGGAGATAGGGCATCCCGATCACCCTCCTATAAGTAAAAAAGGAAGGAGGATTCCCCCTATGCATGGGTAGGGGGCATCTTTAGTAAAAAAGGAAAAAAAGACAAGGAAAAAAGTGGGGTTCGACCTCCAAATGATGGTTTTGCTCCTCCAAATTCACTAGGGATCATGACATGTGATTTTTACATGGTGACAAGGTATTAATACTTATAAAAGAATGATATTTATTCCATGACACTTAGTGGAATACCAAATTACATTCATGACACTTACAAAGTGAGATGTCACAATTGCAACACTTAGAAAAGTGAGATGTGACACTTGTGACGCTTAACAAGGTGAAATACGACACTTGCGACACTTGGCTAGGTGTGAAAAAATGTTGTATAACACAAATTACAAAAAACATGGTATAAAATATGGCGGACATGGAATAAATCCAACTATGGCCTAGTAAAAGGTTATATTCGAGGGGTGCATCGACCACCTCTACCTCAACAATGACCATTTTACCTTCTAATTCAATTGGCAATGTGTTGAGCACTCCAAAGGGTTTAAATACTCTACCATCAAAATATTTTAATGTAGTAGGTGATTGATTTAGTGAAGGGGTTTTGATTAAGGTTGGTTGACATTGATGTCAACCGTTGAAGAAATCTCGGTACCACAAAGGTTTGGGTAATGGGCCCAAGTTTGTTTGATGCAAATATGAATCATTATTGTCTTGTCATGGTTGATAAGAAGTACAAATGGATGAAATCTAAAGTGGTCCCCTTATAGTTAAATCCCTCACGGGAATATGCTTTGTGGATTGAGTTATTGTAGAAGTATGGTTAGAGAACCCATGCTTAATTATGGAATAATGAGATGAAGGTCCGTGAATTTTCCAGTGAAACATCCTAGATGGATAGTTCTTGTCATTCCATTTTCGGTGGTATGTGGAACATCACATAAATCCTCATGGTTAGAGAGTTATGGCTATATGAAGTTGAAGAACCCTCATGAGTCATATAGAAGCTCCCAAAAGTCAAGTGTTTGTAAAAGAAATTATTTAAATAATAAAGTAAATGGAGAAATCCATAAAACAAGGAAAGTGTAATGCTACATGAAAGTATAAATATGAGGAAAATATCTCTCATTTAAACACACTTGAATATCATTGAATATCTATTTTTGTGAAAGGTTATTTGGGAAGGTATTATTGATAGAGAAAATTTGTAGTAGAAAAAGTGCGGCAGGAAAAGTGCGGCAGAAAAAGTGCGGCAGGAAAACTACGACAGGAAAAATGTGGTAGAAAAAGTGCGATAGAAAAATAAGAGAAGAAAAATAACAGTAGAAAAAGTGCGGTTGAAAAGTGCGACAGAAAAATCATGACAAAAAAATCGCGGCAGAAAAAGTGCGGCGGAAAAAGTGCCGCAGAAAAATCGCGGCAGAAAAAGTGCAGTAGAAAAAGTATGATAAACAAATTGCGATAGAAAAAGTGCGGCAGAAAAATCGTGGAATCAACATGGTTGTGGTCTATGTATGAGATATATGGCACATATTGTTTGAGGTATGTTTTGTGAGCTAGGGTTTAGCTCTTGAGATGGTATTGGATGCTTAATATTGCTGCATATATCAGATTTTTTGAGGGATACAATTGGTATTTTTTTGTTGGTATTTGACATATGGGTATTGGTGTTTTGGTTGTGACATGTTGCTGAATTTGTTGGTTTAGCTTGAGGTTGCATAACAGTGAGGTTGTGACACATGGTTTGATGTAAGGGTTTATGTTATTTGGTTTATGGATACAATGATGAATTGTTAGATAACTTTTGATGGTTATATTGGTGTATGTCTTTGGTATATGGTTGAGGTACATATTGGGTACATGTTTGAGACAAGTAGTTGATGAGTTGAAACATACATGAGGTGTATAGTTGATGAGTTAACACATACATGAGGTGTATAATTGATGATGTTGGTACATCTTGATGAGGTGTATAGTTGATGATGTTGGTACATCTTGATGATTCAAGGTTCATGCATGGTTGATTCATGGTACATGTTGGTTTAGGTTATTGTTACAGATTGTTTGGTGCAGGTTGATTGGTACAGGTTGTTACAGGTTATTGGTACAGGTTGACAGTGACAGGTTGAAAGTGGCAGTATTTGATTTAGTGATAGTGATAGGTTAAGTCTACATTTGGAATTTATATTTCAGGGCAGTTAGATGGGGCAAGGACAGGTGGTTGTAGCCACCTTCCGGTTGTACCCAGAGAACTTAGGGGGTTGTATCCTCCTTCTAGTTGTAGCCAGATAATTTGGGAGTTGGATCTTCCCTCAGGTTGTAGCCTAAGAAAATAGGGGGTTGGAGCGTCCTTCCAGTTGCAGTTGGAAAACAAAGGAATTTGGTGCTTCCAATGAATGTAATTCTTCAATACATATAAGAAAAATCATTTCGTGGTTTTCTCCCGCTTTGGGTTTCCATGTAAAAACACTGGTGTACTTTGTATGTGTATGATTTCTCATTTGTTCATTGTTTATTTACTCTGCAATTATTGGATGATAATGCTACACTGATATAACACTTGCATTATATGGTTAAAAATGATTAAATTTCTCTATTACTGATTCACCCCTCCTCTTAGTAATCCAACAATTGGTATCAGAGAGGGTTCCTTCAGAAATTAGGTTAACTATTGAAAGGAATATCATGGAGAGAAACAAATTGTATAAAAATGGAATACCATAGTTTGATGGACAAAAGTATGCATTTTGGAGCATAAGGCTGAAGACATATATACAGGAACAAGGATTTGAAATTTGGAAATCAATTGTAGATGGATACACAGTACCAACAACTCTACCAACAAATGACAAAGCAATGAAAATCGGTAAGAATAATTCCAAATCCACAAATGCACTTCTGAATGGTCTTAGTGAAACAATATTCACCAAAGTTGAACATTGTAAATCTGCTAAAGAGATTTGGGACAAACTTTGAAATATTTATGAAGGAGATTCAAAAGTCAAAGCAACAAAGCTTCAAATATACAGAGGCCAGTTTGAACAACTTAAGATAAAGGAAGATGAGAATATTACATCTTACTTTTTAGGAGTTGTTGAAACAGTAAATGAAATCATAGGATTGGGAAAAGAAATCGAATAATCTATAATTGTTCAAAAGGTACTAAGATTTCTTCCTATAAGATTTGACCCTAAGATATCAACACTAGAAGAAAGAGAAGATCTGAACTCAATAAGCATGGAAGAATTACATGGAATCTTCAAAACATATGAAATGAGAACTAAACATGAAAATCTAGATACAAAAGAAGCAAACTTCAAAGCATCCAAAAATTCAAAGAAAAAATAAAACTAACTTAGCAACAATAGTGACATCTCAGAAGATGATGAAAAAATGACCAACTTTATCAAAAGATTGAACAAGGGAACCAACGACAGGTATAGAGGTAAGATTCCTTTGATTTTTTTTAATTGTGATGGTATTGGTCATTTTTATAACAAATGTCCTCATAAGAAAAAGAGAAATGATGAAGGTTACTCAAATATCAAACAAACATATAAAGGAAAATGAACCACAAAGAAAGTTTTCAAGAAAAGCTTATGCACCAAAGAAGACATCTCATCATCAGATAAAGATGAAGTCAGTGACAGTGAGACAAAAAGAGTTGTATTCATGGCAGTAGAAGACTCTGACAAAGAAGACTTCAAAGAAGAATATGAAGAAGCCGAAGAATAATACGAAGAGACATAAGTTGACTAATGAGAATAATTGATGTGTTCCATAGAAGTTATCAGAAGAGAAAAAAAGAAAAACAAGAAACTACAAGCAAAACTAGAAAAGAAAGAAGACACTAAAGAACTAGAACAAATGATCACAAATTTTAAGGTTCAAATAGAAGAAGATAAAATAATTGAAGAAACACTCAAAGAACAACTAGAAGAAAAAGACAGGATCATTGGAAATTTGGAAGCAAAGATTGTCACATTAAGAAAGAATCTTCAAAAGAAAAATATGTAGAACAACTCGAAAGTTTTGGATGACATTATCAGCAATCAAAAACCTCATAATGAAAAGTCTGGACTTGGATACAATTAGACAGAAAATGGATTAATCTCCAAAACAACAGAGCAAGAAACATATCCAAAAAGCTACGAAGAAACAATCAAAGGGGATATGAAGATCTACAAGGAAGATTACAGGGACACTCCTCCACAGAGAAGATTCAAATTTCAGAATCACCAACCAACAGATAGGCCTCAAGAAGAAGAAAAATTCATAAGAGTACCTCCTTTCATAAGATATTCAACTCCCAGGTATCAAACTATCTTTTTTGGTTTATTTTATGCATGTAATAATTTTGGACATAAAGTTGTGAATTGCAGAGCTAACAATAGGAACATAAACAACTTTGAAAGTCATACACAAAAGGGTTATCCAAGAAGGCCTAGTGAAATATAGAGAATAAGTTACAATAGGTTTGAATCCTTGAGCACTGAAGTGGAATGTTACAAATGTAACAACATTGGACACATGACCAAAGATTGCAGAATGATAGTCCCTCCTAGAGAACCACAATAGAATAACACCAATCACAGACATGAACCTCAGAAAAGGACATGGATAAGAAAGAATAATCAATATAGTAATAAAGAATGCACACTCACTCTACAAGCTAAGCAGAAGAAACGTGGTTGGTAAGTTAATGGATGTTCAAAACACATGATAGGTGATAGAGACAGGTTTAAGATAAAATCATTGGAAAATGCACAGTCAGAATTGGGAACAAGAATACAAAGGCAGGAAATGTTCTACTAGTAGAAGGTATGAAACATAATATTCTAAGTGTGAGTTAAATGTGTGACCAAGGTCATAAATTTACTTTCAATTCACAAAAGTGTGAGATAAGAAAAGAAGTTTTAGGAAAATTGATTGCAACAACTGCAAGAACTTCAAGCAACATATATGTGTTAAGTGAAATTGGAAATGAAAAGTGTTGTCTAGGAAAGGAATATGAAAGTTGGCTATGGCACAGAAGAGTGGGTCACATACATTTTGATAACCTTTTCAAAGTCTGCAAAAGAGAAGGAGTCAGAGAAATTCCCCAGATCACGAAACCAACCAACACTTTATGCAATCATTGTCAACAAGGAAAGAAAACACAGACCAAATTCAAATAAAAGGAATATTCAATGACAAGACCACTAGAAATTGTGCATACTAATCTAGTTGGACCAAATACAACAAAGGTTTAAAAGGTGAAAAATACTTTATGTTATTAGTTGATGATTATACAAGAATGACTGCAATTTTCTTTCTCAAGAATAAGTCAGAAGATTTTGAAAACTTTAAGATCTACAAGGAAATGGTTGAAAATGAAATGGATTCAAAAATCAAATGCTTGAGATCTAATAATGGAGGAGAGTTCATTTCAAAGGAATTTATGGACTACTGCGACAGTCATGGAATAAAAAGACAATTCTTCATTGCTAGGACACCTCAACAGAATGGAGTTGTTGAAAGAAAGAATATGACAATACAAGAAATGGCTCGAACAATGCTAATGGATTCCAAATTGATAGATATTTTTTGGACACATGCAGTGCATACAACAGTTCACATTCAAAACAAATTAATTCTAAAAAAAAACACTGAAAAAACTCCCTGCGAGCTATAGAAAGGAAGACCAACAAATGTGAAGCACTTCAGAGTTTTTGGGAGCAAATGCTACATCAAAGGAGAAGAAGGCAGAATGGTAAAGTTTGACTCTCGTGTGGAAAAATGAGTACTTGTTGGTTACTCAAGTACAAGGAAAGAATACAAGTGTTACAACCTGATATTGAAAAAGGTTGTGGAAAGCATCAACCGAACAATTGATGGAATAGGTAGACAAGAATTAAAGGAAGAAGAAAATGAATCAATGGAACAACTTTAGGAAGAAGAAGAAAAATATGAAAATGAAGTAGAAGGGGAAGATGAAGAAGATCCAACAGAATAAGAAGAACAAGTTCAACAAGTTCCTCCAAAGACACCTAGAAAATGAGTACAGAAGAATCATCCTTCAGATCAGATTATCAGAAACAAAGATGCATGAGTTGAGACTAAAAGAAGAATCTGTTCACCAGAACAAACACACCTAGCACTCTCATCTAGGATTGAACCAACCTGTTTTGAAGAGGCCAACAAGTATGAATTTTGGAATAAGGCCATGGATGAAGAATTGGATCAAATAGAGAAAAATGATATTTGGGAAATGGTTCCAAGACCAAAGGATAAGAATGTGATCGACATAAAGTGGGTATACATGAATAAATTGAATGAAGATGGACAGGTTACAAGGAACAAATCTAGATTGGTATGTAAAGGATATGCATAGGTTGAAGGAATCGAATTTGAAGAGACATTTTCCCCAGTTTTCAGAATTGAAGCAATCTAATTGTTTTTAGCTTAAGCAGGCTCCAAAAATATTAAAGTGTATCAGATGGACGTAAAATCAGATTTTCTGAATAGGGAACTTGAAGAAGAAGTCTTCATTGAACAACTAGAAGGATTTCAGTTGTCAGAGAAAGTACATTATGTGTTTAAATTAAATAAGGCCATGTATGGTCTAAACGAAGATCCTAGAACATGATACTCTAGAATGGATAAATATTTACTACACGAAGGGTTCAAAAAAGGAAGTGCAGACAACAACCTCTACATCAAGGTAAATTAAGATATTATTTTATTAATTGAAGTTTATGTTGATGATATTATTTTTGGTAGTGATGGTGACAGGTTAAGCCATAAATTTGCAAAGGATATGCAGAATGAATTTGAAATGTCATTACTTGGAGAACTATCCTTCTTTCTAGGACTTCAGATACATCAAAGCCTCCAAGGAATTTTTATTTCTCAAACCAAGTATATCAAAGAAATGCTAAAGAGGTTCATAATGGAAGATTGCAAACTAGTTATCACTCCCATGCAAACCAGTTGAAACTTAAGCAAACATGATGATTCAAAGTCTATAGATTAGAGGAAATACAGGTCGATGATTGGTAGCCTACTATATGTGACATCATCCAGAACAGATGTAATGCAGGTAGTTGGATAGGTGGCACAATTTCAAGTAGCACCAAAGGAATCACATGTATTAGCAGTGAAGAAGATTTTTAGATATCTCAAAGGAACATAAGAGTTTGGATTATGGTATCCAAAAGAAAATGATCTATCACTTATTTCCTACACAGATGCAGATTGGGTAGGTTTTATTGATGACCAACAAAGCACCAATGGAGAAACGTTCTACTTAGGTGAGTGTTTAGTATCATGGCTAAGAAAGAAACAATCATCAATATATTTATCCACAATCGAGGTAGAGTATATTGTAGCAACATCATGTTGTACACAAGTTCTTTGGATGAAACAAACTATGATAGATATACAGGTTGAGTATGATGATCCCATTCTAATCTATTGTGATAATGCAAACACCATCAATATCTCAAAGAACCTGATGATGTACTCCAAGACAAAGCACATTCCAATCAAGTATAACTTTCTATGGGAACAAGATGCAGAAAAGAACATCAGAGTTGAGTATGTGGGCACAAAAGAATAAGTGGTAGACATATTTACAAAACCACTTCCACGGGAAGCCTTTGAGTATCTTCGTCAGAGAATCAGAGTTATTTATACTCCAAAATGAATGATTTTGAATTCTTATCTTATATGTCTTAGATGTACACGAGGAAGCACCATAAAGAGGACAGTTTAGTCAGGGGGAGCAACCTCAGATAGAAAGATACCTTTTCCATTGATGACAAAGGGGGAGATATTTATCAGATGCAGATGATAGAGGCTTGGTTCTAGGGGGAAAAATGGTCACAGAGATGCAGAAGACATAGGCTTGGTTCCAGGGGGAGCATGAGTGATATGATTTCAGTATTGCATCAGAGTGTTGCCATAAATTCCAAAGGGGGAGATTGTTGATTAAGGTTGGTTTTCATTGATGTCAACCCTTGAAGAAAGACCAGTAGCACAATGGTTTGGGTAATGGACCCAAGTTTGTTTGATGTAAATATGACTCATTATTGTCTTGTCATGGTTGATAAGAAGTACAAATGGATGAACTCCAAATTGGTCCCCTTATGGTGAAAGCTCTCACGGGAAGACGCTTTGCATATTGAGTTATCCTAGAAGTATGGTTAGAGAACCCATGCTTAATTATGGAATAATGAGATGAAGTTCAGTGAATTTGTCAATGAAACTATCTTATACAGATAGTGCTTGTCATGCCATTTCTGGTGGTATGTGGAACATCACATAAATCCTCACAGTTAAAGAGGTATGGCCATATGAAGTTGAAGAAAAATCATGAGTCATATAGAAGCCCCCAAAACTCAAGTGTTTGAAAAATAAATTATTTAAATGATAAAGTAAATGAAGAACTCCCGAAAATAAGGAAAGTGTAATGCTACATGAAAGTATAAATAAGAGGCAAATCAATCTCATTTAAACACACTTGAATATCATTGAATATCTATTTTTGTGAAAGGTTATTTGGGTAGGTATGATTGATAGAGAAAATTTGCAACAGAAAAAGTGCGGCAGGGAAAGTACGGGAGAAAAAGTGCGGCAAGAAAAGTGCGGTAGGAAAAATGTGGCAGAAAAATCGCGACAGAAAAAGTGTGGAAGAAAAAGTGCGACAGAAAAATCACGGCAGAATAATCGTGCTAGAAAAAGTGCAGCAGAAAAAGTACAGCATACAAATCGCGACAGAAAAAGTGCGATAGAAAAATCACGATAACAACATGGCCGAGGTCTATTTATGAGATATATGGCACATCTTGTTTGAGGTATGTTTTGTGAGCTAGGGTTTAGCTCTTGAGGTGGTATTGGATGTTGAGTATTGCTACATATATCAGATTTGTTGAGGGATATAGTTGGTATGTTTTTGTTGGTATTTGTCATATGGGTATTGGTCTTTTGGTTGTGATGTGTTGATGAAGTTGTTGGTTTATCTTGAGGCTACATAACAATGAGGTTGTGGCACATGGTTTGATGTAAGGGTTTATGGTATTTGGTCTAATGATAGAGTGATGAATTGTTAGATAACTTTTGATGGTTATATTTTTGTATGTCTTTGGTATATGGTTGAGGTACATCTTGGGTACATGGTTGAGACAAGTAGTTGATGAGTTTGAACATACATGAGGTGTACAGTTGATGAGTTGGCACATACATGAGGTGTATAGTTGATGATTTGACACATACATGAGGTGTATAGTTGATGATATTGGTACATCTTGATGAGTCAAGGTTGATGCATGGTACATATTTGTTCAAATTATTGGTACAGGTTGTTTGGTGCAGGTTGATTGGTACAAGTTGTTACAGGTTATTGGTACAGGTTGACAGTGGAAGTGGTTGATTCAGTGATCCAGGAGGCTCCCTAGGCTCAGAAAATGCTCAAAAATCAAAGTTCTCATAATTGGATGAAACCAATTCCATCGCGACCGTCTTGCCACGCTGATTCTGTCCATATATTCATTTCCTCAAAACAAACTCCGGATGTGAAAAATATTGTACAACAATTAGATTCTTCTATGGCAAAAGTCAATGGTCAACTGGAAAATGAATAAGTGCCACATGGCCCAGACATGGGAATCCACATGTCCTGTCACTACTGGTTGGCATGTAAAAATTATTTGGGGGTCCATGGGATTTGAACCTCTGACCCATGGCTAGCTCCAAGTGTTTGGAAAAGTTCAATTACCAACCTGCCAAAAGTCAAATTTATGAAAAAAACCCACTTTCCTATAGTTTTGGGGTCAAATATCTAAAGGAGGGTGCAAGGAGGCTACGGATAAGCCCCAACACGTGGTTTCATTACAGGAGAACATCCAAGGGCTAATTCTGGGCACACCCAAGGGAAGATTAGCCCAGATCCCATGGAAGGTGCCCCAAAACCAGGAGCTAATAGTTAAGGGGGATGGCACATAGCACTTGGAACACTGGCACTTGGCCATGTGGCCCCATGTGACTTGGTAAAGGGGGCGTGCACCTTATCTTTGGGGCTACTCTGGATTTTTGGTTTAAAAGTGGTCTTTAAACATTACATAGGTGATTTTTACTTGATATTATGCCCATAAAATGGATGTTTTGAGGATTTTAGGCCATTTGAAGGGGGATTTGATCCCATAAAGAGGCCAGATCTTGAGGGAAGTTGGGATTCATCATCTGAGCCTTGAAAACTATAAGAACCAGGTCTTTTGAAGCTTGTAGAAGGACTTTTTGTTGCAGGGTTTTGAAGGAACAATTTGTAAATTTTGGCCTTTTCTCATGTTTTGAGAGGCGTTTTTCTCATGTTGTTGAGAGGATTTTGATGGTGAATGCATGAATCTGAGCAAGGAGGTATTGCACATCAGGCATGAATCATGCAATGTAACAAAAAAAAGCATTGTAAGAGAACTTTGATCATTTTAAAGAGAAATAAAGAGGTCCTCCACTTGGAAGTGGGCCTGAAGACGTAGCCAACGATTGGTGAACTCCATTATCAAACTCTTGTCTCTATTTCTCTTTTTGTTTTTATGTTCTATTCTCTTCATTTGCAGCATGAATATTAATGGATGATCTATTTATACATTAATAAGCATCAAGTAAAAGTCGCATTTGATATTCCGCAAACAAGATAACAAGTTTATGTATTTCACATTCTTAACGATCCGATGCAAAAAGTACATTAAACTTACTTGCGATTTATCAGTAATACCTTCGTTTTTGGATCATTCAGTGACAGTGACAGGTTGTCTACATTTGGCATTTATATTTCAGAGCGGTTGGATGGGGAAAGGACATGTGGTTTTAACCACCATCCGATTGTAACCGAAGAACTTAGGGGGTTGTATCCTCCTTCTGGTTGTAGCCAGATAATTGGGGAGTTGGAGATTCCCTCAGGTTGTAGCCAGATAATTGGGGAGTTGGAGATTCCCTCAGGTTGTAGCCTGAGAAACTAGAGAGTTGGAGCCTCCTTCTAGTTGTAGCTGGAAAACAAAGGAAGTTGGTGCTTCCAATGAATGTAATTCTTCAAGACATATAAGAAAAAACATTCCATGGTTTTCTCCCGCTTTGGGTTTCCACATACAAACATTGGTGTACTGTGCATGTGTATGATTGCTCATTTGTTCATTGTTTATTTACTCTGCAATCATTGGATGATAATTCTACACTGATATAACACTTGCATTATATGGTTAAAAAGGATTAAATTGCTCTATTATTGATTCACCCCCCTCTCAGTAATCCAACAAGCATAATCATAAACTTTCCAACAAATGATGGACATTACATAGGTTGAGGCTCCTTCATCAATAACGGTATGAAAAACGGTTTTCTCCCGCACAATAACTTGAATTTGAAAAACAAGTTGGTGGGGAAGTCTCAGAAGATGGGTTTCGAAATAAAAATATATCATATTCACATTTCTCAGATCAAATCAACCAATGGCTGACAACAATGCTCTTTTTTGCGAAGGGAAACTCTAAAGGACTGTGAGGGTCGACATTGCAGAGGGTGATTGATCTGATTCTTCTACAATATTGTAGTTTTGAGAAGCTCGTGCATGTGGATTAAAAGATGACTTACAAACAACACATTTTGGAGGTGGTCACATCACTGTGTCAGAACCAGCTAAATCAATTTGAAGAGGACCAATATTAGGTGAAGCAGATGTAGGTGTAGGAGGAGAAGTAGAAGGCATATCAACAACACCTCCATTGAGAGGAGTATAGTATTTGGTTTGTGTTGTTATGAAAACATGTTTAGTATTTTATTGACACATGAGTACATAAGATATTCCTTAGGAAAAAGGTTGATCTTGCGAAACCATTTGCATCTATTGAGATGGGAAAGGATTTGTCAAAACGATAGGTGCAGTTAAAGTTCCTTTAAGAAAATGATTAACGTCGACACGACACATACAATCCTTAGTATAATGGTCTTCTTCAGAAATGAGACAATGCTTTTTAGGCTTGCACTTTTTCATCTCCTTAGGAGGTTGAGCTTTAGGTTTATCCTATTGTGGGGAATTTTTCTTAGCTTTTCTTTTTCCCTTTTTCTTACTTCCAGGTTGCTGATATTTACTAGTGGTTGTGTACTAGACAATGCTAATATCAGAAATTTTAGCAAGAGTAGTAGGAGGAGGCGAAGTGTTTTGAGTGGTAGTGGTAGAAGTAACCTTAGGGTTAGATTGACCAGAAGTTTTACTCATAGAGTCTTAGGTAACATAACCCACCACACCGTGAATGACATGATATTCTGTAGGAGGTACAGTATTTAGATTAGTTGATGGGTGAGGATCCTGCAAAATAAGATCATATAACATGCTAGATTGGGAATATATAAGATCCAAATATTGAGCATGAGAGATATCTTTCTCCTAAGTTAATATGCCACCCATAGCGACATCATGAGAAATAGGAGGTAAAAATGACTTAGTAATCCAATCTTCCAACAATTGGTCTGGTATACTAGCTTAGTCAAACGACGTTGTCATCTCCATTCATGGATACGATTGGAACTATGAGTCGATGTCGACTGTCGTAAGGAGGTTAAAATTTCTGTGCCAGTTTCATAACGAATTGACAACTAGAAGTGAGTCAAAAAGGCTATTTCCAATGAATTAAAGTCTTGAAAAGTTACTTGCTGTAATTCTATATACCATTTAACAACACTGTCGGGCCCTTCATTTTTGGTTAGAAGTTGCGCAAGGAAGACTACAGTCCCAATTTTGGTCAAACACGAGTTGCGCAAGACACAAAGGAGATGGACAATGGAGAAAACAAAGAAAACAAAAATGATTGCGAAGAAGGAAATCACAACACCAACAAGGAAAAAGAAGTTACAACAGAACAAGAACAAGAAAGCATGCAGAGTCTAAAGCCAGAGGATCCCACTCAACCTATATGTATGAGATGCATATGATTGTAAAAGGGTTGTTGTTAGGTTTTTTCATAGAGGGTGTAGAAGGCGCAGACACAATATCATTCTATTTCATGTAGGTTCTATGATTGTACTTTGTATACATTTTGGGAAAAAGGGTAGATAGAGATTTGAGGCATGAGTCTAGAGCCATAACTTGTAACAGAGTAATGACTTCTATCTGTGAGATTGTATATAAGAAAATATTTTGATAATATATATGAAAGGTCCTGGAATTTTGAAATTGCCGTGTCATTATGTGTTTATGATTATGACTCATCTTTCTACTTTACTTCTTTATTGTCTGATAAGATCAATCCACTGTCTATGTTTACAAATGCCGTCGCAACTTGATTGTCTTTATTTCCAGTTATGAATGAGTTCATATCTATTCTTTGGTTAGTCTATCTTGTGCAAGGTTATGGTGAATATTGAGATTCTGGAAACCTACCTAAGTATTCTCCTTTCCCTTCCCTATCTTCTTTTATTGGTTGTGGTTCAGGTGAGACTTCTTCTCTCCAGAGGAGATGAAAATGCCAGTGCTCTAGACTACTCAATTCCTTTTGTTGGTAACCTCAGAAGGCCCCTTTTCTGATCAATTCCGCGCCAAAAAAATGGTTTCATTGCTAGGACCTATGTTAAAAGGGAATTTGTAGGGAGAATGCTTCTGCGGATTCACCGATCTGATATTCACTAGTGGTGGGAGAAAAATTGCGACACCTTCAAAAGGAAAGAAGAAGAGTTGCGAGGGAAGTCTATGAAATATACATGGGATGTTTTCTTTTACTCATAAATATCGAGTGATTAGTGTTGTCCCTTCACCAAGTTTTCAGGAGATTCTTGGTCATAGTGACCTATTTTGGGACTTCGACAGCCTGTCGAAGGAGGAGCACAAGAAGAAGTGGATACCGCGGGATCTAGGCCCACTTTTGGGTCCTTTTTTGGTTTTTGGGATTACGTAATGAGATTGGGATGTCAGCCCATGGGTTTACCCATGTTTAGGACTATTTTGTATGTATAAATAGAAGGCTAGGCAATGTAAGAAGAATTTGAATAGGCATCTATGTGATGTGAATGTATGCTAAGTGCAAGTAGGGTTTTGTAAGTGCTTTGTGCATGACTGTAAGTGACTTGCAGAGCTAAGTGCAAGTGGTTGTAACAAGATTGTGGAAGGCTGAGTGTTGTAATGAAAGGAAGAAGGATCTAGCGAGCTGTGAAGATCTTCTATCGTGTGTAGAGTAGGGTTTTGATGGCTCTGTGATTGTAACCTATTGACTGAAGATAATAAGAATAAGAGTTGGTGGACGTAGCCCCAAGGTGGGGGTGAACCACGTAAACACTGTGTTGTCTTTCTTTATTCTTGTCTAGATGTGTTTAGATATTCTCTTGCTAAGTTCTTTGAGACGATTAGATAGATCTTATTAAGCTTAGTGATAATGACATGTGAGAATGTTAGATCTGATCCATATGAATGTCATTAGTGCTTTATCTGCTAGATCTGACCTATATATTGATGCTAAGTTCTTAAATGAGTTATATCAGTGTGAATGTTGTGAAGCCCTATTTTATTAGTGAAGTGATTCTTTATTGTATATTAAGGAACTGTCGGTGCTAAGTGCTTTATTAAGTATTATAATCACAGATCTATGTCCCAGCTAAGGTTTCATACACCCGAGTCTTGCAACCACCCCTACCTCTACCTCAGGTGAGACTTCATCTGCTTCATAGGTGTTGATGAAAGGGTCGGTAGTTAGGGCTTTGTTGGTGCACTGTTGTAGCGTTGAAACCTGGGTCTACCCCTATGCCAACAAATGGTTCTGTTGCCGGGACATGAAACTGTGATTGCTAGAAATTGAGAAAGAATAAGCTTTGTGCAAAGATCCATCCTAAAACTGTTAAATATCTGTGCGTAGATATGTTTGCCTAGTGAGCAACATTCTACTTGACCTAAGAAGCTCTGTGCTAAGGAAAATAAGTCCGATCTAAATAAAAGAGGTAAGATCCAGAAGCTTTGTGCACTAAGAAAGGTAAAAGTGGGAATTCTTGATTAAAAGAGGTAAGATATGCAAGCTCTATGCTCTGATAAAGGTAAGAATAGTTAAAAGTTTTAGATATGGAATATTTGTGCTCTATAGAAGTAAGATAAGTGGAAATTTTTGTTTCTAGAGTATGGATCTAGGTATGTTTAATAGAGTCTATCCTAGTTTGAAAACTAGTGTATTAATAGATGAAAGAAGATTTGATATGACTAGATCTGATAAGAATAGTGAAAGATATGTTATACGTATGCATAGAAAGAATGTTTGGATGTAGGATTATAGAAATAATTTATTGCAGGTTAGCTCCTATGTTCCTATTGTGCAGTACAGGAGAAGCCCGAGATCATTTAAAAGAAGGAGAGGATTAACCCTCTGTTACAACTGTAGACAATTGGGACATCTTGCTAAGGCATCTCCTGGGAAAAGACCTAGTTGTGTTTGTTGCAAAGCTATGAACCATGAAGTATTGGATTGCCCTAGAATGATTGCTAAGATTGAAAGTATGAACATAAGACAAGAAAACCCTAAGGAAGATCTAGAAACTAAGTCTATAGCAGAACCCCAGAAAGAATCAAAGAAGGTATTGCTACAGATGAAAGAAACCTTGAATGACCACCGACATGTTAGATTATTAGATATCTTTAAAGACAAGGAATGCCTTGAAGAAAGAATAGGAGACTTCAACATTTATTGTGTTCTAGATGAGGAAACACAGGTGAATATCATGACAAAGAGAAATTGGGAAGCTATAGGAAGGCATGATATGATTCCTTCATTAGGAGGAATAGGGTTATTCAGAGGAAAACTGTTAAACCTATGTGGAAAGCTCACTCACATACCTATGAATTCTAATGGAACTTCGACAGAAGAAGATTTTGAGATTATTCAATTTATTGAGGACCGTGCCCCGTTTACCATGTTACTAGGGAAACCTTGGATTGAAAGAGATCAAGCTAGACGAAAATAAGAAGAAGAAGTTTTGGAGCAGAAGAGACAAGAGTTAATAGATTTCATGACTAGAAGGATCACATACTTGATTAAAGAACAAGAGAATAAGTCGAAGCTACTTAACACTAGAGACCTAGATGTCAAAACTGCAAGAACATTAGAAGACTCACATGAGACTGAAGTACCTATCTCGGATAAAGAAGAGGTGTTAATCTCAAATCCTAGGAAATAATCTCTACAACGTGCGGTGAATATGTCCAAAGACGATAAGAATCAGAATGGAAAAAGGACTATTGAGACGAAGCTCACTGGGAGGAAGGCTAGAAAGCTAAGTAAGAATAAACCTAAGTTTGAAAAGTTACAAAAGGTTCCAGAGGGAACTTCACAGACATAAAATTTGCAGAATGGAAGCTTTGCCAAGATATCATAACAATGACACATGGCACTTCTCCATGGCGAGGCAATATAACCATTGGGACTGATATAACCGTTCGACTGTCACTCTAAATGGGTTGGAAAACATTTATAGTTCGACACTAGACTGTTCGACCACACCATAATGAACATAACAAGAGTTAATGAGGATTCATACCCATTACAGGTGAATCGTTTCCGAGTTGCCTATTTATCCCATCGCGAAATGCACAGAGAACACTGTTTCTAACCAAGAATTTGAGCTCGCAGACAAGCGAATTGTATACAGTGATGATTTCCCTCTTGTTGTTTATCCTAGTACAGTATTTGAGTTAATTGTGAACACAATATTATTAATCCCGAGCACGTATGTCTGATGAGCTCATCACAGTTGAAGAATCAGTAACATAAGTACTCCTTGACTTGATGATTGAAAGAGTCATGTCAGAGAGAGGATTGTCTACCGGTCTACAAGAATCATCAATGAAAGGACTACTGGCCTCTTCATCCACTGCTCAAGCCGGACCTTCATGGCATGTAGACGAGAAGCAAACCAAGAACAGAGACGATATCATGAATGCTAAGTTGATTCTGAGAATTTTACCCGCCTATCTACCACCTCTGAGTGGTGCAATAAATTGAGACAGTGTGCCCAAAGACTTTGAGTACGAATTGGTCAATGTGTACCTCCCGAAGGGGACACACACAGTTCATGTAGATCAATAAAAGATAGCAGCATTGAAGTTTAGCGACTTCAACCTCGACGACAGGAAGGTCTACAACATTCTCACCCCACATAAATACCTGACCAGGACAAAAGGAAAGAATTCAAAGATTGTCCCTCAGTCATGGACCCATAACCTTGCGTAGTCCACAATGCTCAATGACATGAAGATTCCTCACTTCGGAAGACACCAAGAAGTGAATGCATGTGTCAAACTGATGTTGTCCTGTTACCATGGTAGATATTTGTGGTTAAACCGCCATATCACAGTGGATCCGACATTGATCAATCAGATCACAGGTCTAAGTATGAAAGGCTCTGACCCACATGATTTCTACCCCATAAAAACAATGGATCACGCTCTAGCACAAAGGATCAAGGAAACATACATAGATGCCGAAAAGGGAACGTGAGGCTACAAGGTAGATTGTATCCAAAGTGGTGTAGTGCACCTATCCTATCAACTGATCGTAGGAAAGCTAGTCCGCAAGAACCGACCCACCCAGGTGATTTGTTTTGTAGTCGACCTCACAGGGAAGTGCACAGAAGACCTACAAATGAATTGGGCGAAGTACCTCATGAACCAATTGGAACTGGACTGCAGGGAAGTGCAAGATCAAGGATACGAGTTCCACTTCAGTTGGATTCTAATCCTGATTGATTTCATCGCATGGGAGATGCCAGAAGGTGCAACCTTCCTGGACATAGAGCCCTTTGAACCTCTGGCCACGAAGTTCAGGACACTGTGGTATTCCAGTGACATGAACAAGAAATAGAATTCAAATGCCGTGTTCCATGCATATTACAATCAACTGAAGTTAGCTATCTAGTCTGAGCCTCACATCATGCCAAATAATCTCCACAAGTTTCGGCCTTTAATGAAATTCAGCACGGACCGCCACTTCATTTATATTATAGTGCACACTGACGAGCACAAGAAGCAACTTCAATATTACTACAAGTTGACAGAGGAGGAATTAGAAGAAATCACCAAGGACTGGTCGACGGACCTCCTCATTCTAGAAGACTCTACGAAGATATCCAATTTAGATAGTCCATAAACTGTGCCGGATACACCCGTACCTAGAAAGATAAAGAAGACCAGAAAGGTCCATGATTTAGATAGCACATCCATGAAGACCACTTCCATCTCAACAGAGAAAGGAGGATATGGAGGAGAGATAGATGGTGAAAAATTTGAACAGAATAAAGGCGAGGTTACACTGCCTAGAGACGAGGAGGATCCCTCAAAGAAAAGGAAGGTTTCCCTCCCAAAACCTTCCTCCTGAAAGAAAGTCAAAGAAACCATTACCAAAATGTAGACCATCCTCACCTTCTAACAAATTTGATTTCATCATAGCAACCCTGAATGATGCTTCGCTGGAGATAGTAGAGAAGCAAGAAGCTAAGTAGGAGGAGGTGTTCCATCAGATTAAGGACGAGCTCCAAGAAGTGCAACAGGAACTACAATCCAGCCACGTAGTCTCCACTGCGCCTCTATCAGCATGAACATAAGAACTGGGAGATGAGCCAACTCAACTCCACCGCATCGTTGATTCAGTCGAAGCTCGCCTTCGATAAGATCAGGAAGAAACAGTGCAAGCTACCCAGGCTTTGGTAGAAGTATAGGGAGACCTTGTAGAACAACGCAGTACTGCAGAACAGGAAAATCTTGCTCTGCAAGTGAAGTGGGATGAATAAAAAACACAACTGCAGCAAAGCAAGGAAGAGTTGATCGCAAAGAAACTCGAAGTAAAGGAAATAGTTCACAAAGCACTTAACTCTGTGATAGTCGTAGAAGTAAATACCGAAGAGTGAGTTCCACAACAATTGGCACAACTTGAAGAAGTAATCCAGCAACTCCAGCAACGCATAACAGACTTGGAACTCCACACTGTTCCCGAGACCCCTCAAGATGTAAGATACCAAAGGGAAGCAACTACCCGTAGTGCAGTTGACAGACTAAAATATCTTGCCTTGGAGTGCAAGAAGCCGAGTAACCGTAGTTCCCAAACATACGAGAAACTCACCGAGAATCCAGAGTTACAGGCATTAGAGTCATAGCTCAAGGAAGAAAAGAAACACACAGACACACTACAGACACAACTGAAGGCCTTGTCGACCGTGGAAAGAATGAAGCGGTATCAAGAGAAATGCACCACCCAACAACAAATCCATACGATTCAAAGCAGAGTGATGGAAGTTACTCAACAACTTCAACTAGTGCAAGATAAGGCATGCCAATTATTCACAGAGGTTGAAAGCCAAGGAGCAGAGCTAGAACAAGTTGTCATCACAGAAAAACAATGCCTAGAAGGGCCCGTGAAGGACACAGTGATCCAAGAGTTCACCGAGCAAGAGGTTGTCACACAACAGTAGGTTGAAGCAAATCAAGCCAAGCTCGAGGCCTTTGAATCAGAACTGGTCAGATCATAATGACTTGGGATGAGTTACAGGTGAGTGTTGGGATCTTGTTGGCCCTTGACCAAGTTTTGAGGAGATTCTTGGTCATAGTGACATATTTTGGGACTTCAACAGCCTGTATAAGGAGGAGCACAAGACGAAGCAGAGACCATGGGATCTCGGCCCACTTTCGGGTCCTTTTTGGGTTTTTGGGATTATGTAAAGGGAATGGGATATCGACCCATGGGTTTACCAATGTTTAGGCCTATTTTGTATGTATAAATAGAAGGCTAGGCAATGTAAGAAGAAGTTGAATAGGCATCTATGTGATGTGAATGTATGATAAGTGAAAGTAGGGTTTTGTAAGTGATTTTTACATGACTATAAGAGACTTGTAGAGCTAAGTGCAAGTGGTTATAACAAGATTGTGGAAGGCTAAGTGCTGTAACACAAGGAATAAGGATCTAGCAAGCTGTGCAGATATTCTATCTTATGCAGAGTAGGGTTTTTATGGCTCTGTGCTTGTAACCTATTGATTGAAGATAATAAAGAATAAGAGTTGGTGGATGTAGCCCCAAGGTGGGGCTGAACCACATAAACACTATGTTGTCTTACTTTGTGCTTGTCTGGATGTGTTTATATCTTCTCTTGCTAAGTGCTTTGAGATGAATAGATAGATCTGCTTATGCTTAGTGCTAATGACATGTGAGAATGTTAGATTTGATCCATATGAATGTGCTTAATTCTTGATCTTCTATATATGACCTATATATTGATGCTAAGTTCTTAAATGTGTTATATCAGTGTGAATGTTGCGAAGCCCTGTTTTATCAACGAAGTGATTCTTGATTGTATATTGAGGAATTGATGATGTTAAGTGCTTTATTAATTATTATACTCACATATCTGTGTCCCAGCTAAGGTTTCAAACACATGAGTCTTGCAACCACCCCTACCTCTACCTCGGGTGAGACTTCATATGCTTCGTAGGTGTTTCCAAAAATCCCGGTAGTTAATGCTTTGTTGGTGCATTGTTGTAGCATTGAACACTGGGTCTACCCCTGTGCCAACAACTAGTACGAGATATTTTGGGTTAAGTTCTCGGAAGAAATTTTCCACTAGATAAATAGGCTCCAAGAAGACCTAGAATTCCAAGAACGAGTCAAGAACACATGTGCTTGGGATACATAAAATATCACAACACTTCATCGAATGGATCATTCGGTAACACAATCGTTTGATTTATGGTTCAATACAACATTAGAAGGATACATTATCGAGTTTTTAGCTGAGAATCATCAATATTTTTCATGGGCATAAGCATATTTCAAGAAATATGCAAGGGGAAGAATGTTGAGAGAAATCCCCCTGTAGATTAAGGTTTTATTGATGGAGGAGGGGATAGCGACTATGTCCCCGACTGAGATGGCAGCGTAAACACCCTTGCTTGGGGTGGGGTGAGTTTGGGGTGGAATCATGGCCTAAGAGAGGGGAGAGGGTTATTTGAAAAATGGGGGAGAAACAAGAAATGGACTCAAGGGATGAGCGAGCCTTGAAAAGATCCCCCATAGTTGAGAAGTGGTGGTGCGGTAAGATAAAGAAAGTAGTGAAACAATATGAGAAGTTGTGGAAAGAAGTCAGAACAAGAGAAGTCGAGGAAGGACAAATGGAAGAGTTGTGAAAGATGAGAAGACAAGAAATATTGGCCAATTAAAGTGTTAGCACTAAGAGTCAGCCTCAGATTGTGAGAGGATAAGCCCAATACCCATCAAAAGTTTTGGTGGATGTTGGTTTTATGAGTGGAGGTCAAAATGGATAAAACTTAGTACAATAATGATTTTAACATAGAAACTGGACAATCAATGCACAGGGAATTGAGGCCCTCATTACTTCAGTCAGTGATTTGAGTTTAAGTGTGAGAAGAATGAAGACTTGGTGATAGAGGTGAATAAGACTGCTATGAGCGTCTGGATTTCAAGCAAATTGGTGAAGAAAAACTTAGGCTCAAGAGCACTCTTGAACTCAAGTTTCAAACACTGAAATATGTCACAACAACATAATAATCAAACCTACATTACCATGCAACTACAACAACTCGAATGGATCCTCCATGCCTGAGCCTCTCAGCATACGGGGAAATAAGATAACAAAGAACCTAACTAAAACTCATCACAACAATACTGTAATAAAAAATACATTACAATAGAACCACAAAACTCGACTGGATCCTCCATGCCTGAGTGTTTCAACATAGTTTAAACAAAGAGATGAAAGAAGCTGACTTCTATTAATGAGAAAGTCTCAAATTTGATACATAACTAGAGAACAATTCTGTAAGGTAGCTAGAGAGGTAGTGGG
>JZKD02S1618952.1:91757-108712 GCA_000966675.3 Picea glauca
GTTCTACTTCTAGAAGATTCCTCCTCTAGAATGTTCTTAGGTGATGGTAGAACTATATAAAGGGGTTCAAGCAATGTAATGAGACATGAAGAGAAGTATTGTATTTGGAGTGGTATCTCAATAGGAGGATGCGCCCTCGAAGAGGCAAATGAACATGAGAGGATCCCTTCCATAATAGGATCCATTGTATGGTGTTTCCCTACCCTAAGGGTTTGATAGTAATAAAGAAGATTTTTTCATATTGTTATTGTATATTTGTTGTGGTGCTTTTGTATTTAGAATTTGGTTCTTAACAAATTCTGGCATCAAAATTACACAATAAGGAGCTCTTCTCAACCAATTGACGACCTTAACAAAATATTGAACTGATCTATTTATACTCATATCAGTCCACAACTACCAGGGGTGCGATCTGGCCATTCCATTCAAAGCCTTTCATCTGTGCCTTCTTCTGTCAGAGTTTGCATGTATTCTCTTGTCAGATGCAAATTTAGCTCAGCATGGTCCTGTAGGAAAACTTGTCCACCATGGTACCTCGGGCTGACAAATCTGTCTCCATGGCCAAACCCTCCACACCTTCTATTTATGGAGTAAGTTGAGGTTTCAACCACCACTCCTTTTTCATTAACTATTCCTTCATCGGGACTGGGATGAGGCTTAATGCCTAGGGGGTTGCCACACACTTCTTTCATATTTGATTCTATATGAGAACGTGATTGCGGGACCATCAAAGGAGGTTTGGATTCACACCGCTTTTGAGCCCACAATCCACCACCTTCTGCCACACAGATCTTTTGCTATACCATGGTTTCAATTGTGGGACCACTCAATAATTTTATCGTTCGAGCATGTTGTGTCCCCACAATGAAATGTGGATGCTGATATGATCACGATTTTTGATCTGGGAACACTTGCTAAATTTATCTCCATCTCAAAAGTTTATCTGCCTGCCAACTTTAGGGTCGTTCTAACCATGCTTGGAGATGGCGCTACTTTTGTGCTGAACAAGAAGACTTCCCGATGGATGATCTGACATTGTGGTATGATGTCACTATGCTGACATGTCATGAAACAAGAGGTGACACGTGTCACTTGGAAACAAGTGGATGATATGCCCAAAGGTTCCTGGAATGAGTGCCACGTGTCATCGTCAAATGAATGCCAGGTGTCATGACTGATGAGAGTGCCACATATATGAACTGATGACTGCCACGTGTCATCGTCAAATGAATGCGAGGTGTCGTGACTGATGAGAGTGCCACATATCTGAACTGATGACTGCCACATACTTTGGCACTTTAGAGCTCGAGGGAGGTATGTATGTAGAGTTGGAGCTCCGAAGTGAACGACGACCATCGATTTGGGGAGGAAACTTGGCAGGGATATGTTAACTTTGGGAGAAAACATTATGGATGAAAATGAGAGGGAGGAGGCTGAAACTCCTAAATCCTAGACTCCTGAACAAAAATACCACCATTATATTTGGATGGACACATGACAATGATCTGTGGACTTTGGGAGAAAACACTCTGGATGAAAGCGAGAGGGGATGAGATAAAACTACAAATTCCATATGCCGGAAGTAAATTTGACCGTCATATGGAGAAGGAAATGTGTCACTTGATCTACAACTCCAGGGCTTCTTCCTAGCCACTAATACTCACACAATTTTGACATGTTGAATACATGTGAGCCATTAATCTGATTGTGTTCTATGATCTGGGAAAGCCCACTTTGTTTACCATGTGTTGCTCTTGGATGGACCCTGCTTCCTGCTGTGAAGATCAATGACTAACAATTACTTCGGGAGTTCAAGCTTCGGTCATTTTCAGTGCATATCTCTTACAATTCTCTGAAGTGCTGAATTTTCGAAGTGTGAGATCTGACGATGTGTGTCCTCTTTATTTGTATGGCCGAGATTTATTTCGGGAGTTTGGGCTTCGAATATTCAGGGATTTTCAATGCACAACTCTTCTAATCCACCAAAGTAAATCTTCTGAAGTGAGGGATTTGCCTCCGCGTGTCCTTAGCCATCAATGGCTCAGATTTACTTTGGGACTTCGGCTACTCCGTCTAGTTGTTAATACTTGCACTACTTTCTGAGAGCTGCTGATCTGAACTATTCATGGGATCTCCGCCGTTGAAAATCGAGCCTTTCTTCTTGCTTGTGTTTCAATCCTGAAATGGACTATTCTGAATGTTGCGCTTTGTGCTCATGGATGTTAACTGTACAAAAAAAGGACTTGGATGAGACGATGTGAGCTCAATCAATAGAAAATAATATGACTAGTAATTTGGTCCAAAGATCATGATATGTGTTCATCCTTTAAAGAAAATAGAAAACCCCTGAGCTGAGAATCAGTTAAGTAAGAACCTAAGGAAAACTAGATCATTGATTGAAAAGGGAAATTGAATTTATCAACTAGAAGGGAAAAAATCCTAGGAATGGTGTGGAGAAAAGAGGGAGATGGAGCAGTGGTGCAGACTTGGGTATTCACAACAAACACATATGACTCCTGAACACTTTATGTGATAACACAAATATTAAATGAGAGAGAAGAACAGAGAGAAAGAAGTCCCCAAGTGGGTGGAAAAGAAGAGGAAGGTGTATGGTCCAGGTGGATATCAGTGGCCACCCACCTTTTTTGACTGGCTCAAAACAGTTTTCTGGCAATTTTGGCAAATTATTATTTTTAGCAGGTTTTAACTTTCGGGGCCATTTTGAGGGCCTAAATGAAGGTTTTTTGAGATATAGGTTCTCAATAATAACCAAAGGAATGATTGAGACCCCCCAAAAAATTTCCTCGGTGATACCTTTCCAACGAGCTATCATACTCCTAAAATGGAGATCGTATGCAAAAGTTACGACGGGAAGTTGATGTACTAACTTACCCAAACGGGGCCCACATTACTTTTGGTGCTTCATATCCTAGGGTTAGGTTTTTGTATGTCTAGGTTTTTTGGCATTCCTGTTTATTATAAAAAGGCCTTCAGAGCCTCATTGTAATCATCTTCTTGTGAATGCGAGTAGCCGTCACATCTCTTCTCAGAGATAAGCTGCCACCATTCTATCGAGTCTTTCACTTTGTATTTTATAGTCTTTGTACATTTATTTCATTAATAGAAATAGTGTATTATTGTATATCTATGTTTATGGTTGCATATCTGATACATTTCTATTATATTATTGAATATCTGCGATATCTCTGTGCATTTCTTTATTATATCTCCGATCTCATTTCATGCCGAAAATAATTCGGATCAGTGTAGAAGCATGGGAAAAGGAAGCCGACATGGATCTTGAAGAAGAGAAAGAAGATTCAACCACGATGCCAGGAAAGATTAGGAATCTGTCTGAAGAGACCACTCCATAGGATGAGAATGAGACCCCCCATATCAAAGAAACTCACCTTGAAGCCAGTGGCACCAACCCCAAATCACCCATACCCCAAGTGTCTTCTATACAAGTGATAAATTCTATACTACCTTCTTATTCTATTCATGTTCCGTTACAATGAGTTAGTGAGTCACAACTAGGAAGCATGAATACTGGAAGGATATTGTGATCCCTTGGTAGATAGAAACCAAGACCGTAATGTTTTATATTAGTAGGAGTAGTAATATTAGCAATGGTTGGTAAGGCGAGAGGTTCAATTTCTCAATACCCAGAATTCTGGGGTAAGGGAGACGATGATGTTGAGCAACATTGGTTCTTGCGTGAAGCAATCTGGAGGTCCAGAGGGACTCTGGATGCAAATAATTTGGTTGAGTTCCAGACTACCTTGAGAGGCTGTGATCTCAAATGGTATGTGAAGGCCATTGAGAAAGGAGTACTAGGAGTGAAATCTCAAGCATTCACACTTGACCAAGTACGGACAAAATTCATAGCGGAGTTTAAGCTACCTTAGTCAAAACAACAAGATCTATTTGAGCTGCACAAAATTTAGCAAAGGAAAGGTGAATCGTCTTGGGAATATAGCTAGAAATTTAAAGATGCTATAGGAATGTTAGCGCATCCAATTCACGAGGAACATAAAATAGAATTGTATATCTATGGATTTCTACCTATGAAACAGATTCTGTTAACACAACAATGGATAGCCACTTTGACAGATGCCTTGGAACAATAAATGAATATTGAATCCATGAAAGGATATCCGGGGAGCCTGAGAGTGACCAGACCCCCAGTAGATGCAAACTGGGTGTAACTACAAGGAAGAATATCAACGCTCACAAATAAGATTCAATAATTTATGATACCTAGACCAGGACGACTGCAAGTCTGGTTAGTAGATGCTATGTATAAGGACATATTGTGAACGAATTCCCACAGATGAGGGGAATGGGACCTCCTCAGAATATGATGGGACCCTCAACATGACCCACAAGAGGAGTTGCACAAGTATCCATGAATTTACCATTCCATACCCCAACCCCATATCATGATTTTCTAGGTAGTCAAGCATGGTCGTTAGTTGAGTATTGCGAGATTTTCTGAATCCATGGGCATGGTCCAAGACAATGCCCCATTATTCAGAAGTATTCAATAGTACCGAATACTATGCATTGTGAGTTTTTCACATCTACCACACATGCTACAAACAAGTGTAGAGCATTGGAGGCACTTGCGGACAGATTGGATCGAGCATCATTCAGGGTGAATGAAACCCCTCAAGGACCAGGAAGAGGTCAAGGAGGTGGAGTTGGAGGAGAATTTAGAGGAGGAAGAACCAGGGGAAGAGGAACATGTAGATGCTATTGTTATCACTGAAATTTCATCCGCAAAATTTCACGCAAATGGTTACATAAATAAAGCAATGCCAACAAAAATTAGTTTACTTGCAACACTAAAATGCATTTCAAAAGCAAAAAACTATAAAATTGGGAAAAAACTAACATGAACAAACTCACTAAAGGAAGTGAGCGCACATTGCACGAGCCAACACATATTGTAGAGAACACAATGCGCCAAATGCATGACTGTGTACGAGAAAATCCACACAATCATGTGAATGACACATTTATGGTTATTGTTGCCCCCCCAACCACTTATGGACCAAATCCCAACTTGATTTGACCTCCATATCTGAGAAAAATCCGAATGGGGGGATGTTCAAGGATCAAAGGGTGCCCTAAAAGGCCCCTTGTTCACACCAAGAACGAGTTGTATTTTTCCTTGAAGAAATCATATAAATAGAAGCCATGGGTGCACTAAGAAACCAATATCTTCATAGTATTGTTATGCTGCCTTAATTCTCCCTTGAGAATCCACTTTTCTCCTTGGACTATTCAAGCATCATCGTAATAGGCCATTCCACTCACCTCTTGAGGGAATAGGCATTGATTTTCTTCATCATTTTCCATTTTTCTTCCATTGTAAGAAGAGCTCTCCATCAGGGAACTCAAGAGCCCTCCCAAGGAGGAAGAGGGGACTCATAAGTCCTCATTTTTCTCTACGGTGTTTTTCCTACTAATATAGTTATCCATTGGTGTCATAATCTTGGTCATTGGTTGATTGTTTATGGTTCTAAGTTTCTTGCGCATTCTAATTTTTATTTTCTTATTTTTTTTAGCTTGTTTATTTGTTTATTACTTGCGTTTGGCTTGTTTAACCCACTCACTAATTTCCATCTTGTCTAGCAGGCCCAACTAGGCATGCTAGTGCCATTTTTTTCTCACCCAAGTGACAAAACAAAAACAACAGATTGGTGACCATACTGGGGAAAAGGTATCAAATTCCACCCTATTTGGCTTAGAGAGCACTTATTTTTAATCAATTTATCTTTCAGGTACCAAAACCAGCCCAACCTTAGCTATCAAAAGCCAAACTCTAAGTTGGAGGAGGAGACTTTCACTCAATGTTTTTTCCCCCGACGTGTATCAAAAAGTGCACAGATATTCCAGCACACAGATGTGCACAAAACACACTGTGCGCCCCACATGCTTCTTTTTTTTGTGCATTCTGTGCACTGTGCACCCACTGCACCTCTGTCAGGATTGTGGCCTATGCACATATCCAGATTTTCAAAATTGTAAGGGTTTTTGTGATGATTTGAAGGCCCCTAGCCTTCGGATTCTCACTTTCATGAAATTTGTAATTCCCATGCACTCCACTTAGACTCCTTTCCCATATGAAAGGTTAGCTAAACATAGGCACTTAGGGGGTAAAAAGAACCAAATATTATCCTCTTTTTCTTTGGTTGCCACATGGATGGCTTGTTTGGTTTGTAAAATTTAAGTTGAGATTATTGCTATCACATATAAAAACACTTACATTGGGACCAGGGATTAACTTTGATCATTGAGTATTCTCTTCTCTCGCACCATAGAGTGATATTGAGAATCCAAAAGGTGGTGAAGGGGGCATTTAATCTCCCTTAAAAAAAATCTTTAGGAGAGGACAAAGCCCCCCTAGGGCTCCTCTTAGTTTCTTTTGAAATCATATTAAAGTTGTAAGGGCCCATACATGCCCACATGTTGCAAACCTATGATATTTTCTTGGAATCACTTTCTTAGTTTACATCACTAGGGAAGTTTAAAGATAAAAAATAATAGGCCCATACATGCCCACATGCTTGCAATATAGGATAGTTTTTCAAATTTTTCTTAGTATATACAACATTTAGGGAGTTTAAAGGATTGGCAAGGACCCATATTTCCAGATGCTAGTTCTTTAGGGATTTTAAAATTTTGCAAGATTGTACCAATGACACTTAGTAAGATAGGTAACAAATATTTTTAAGGACCACAAGAAGTCCACATGTTGCAAGTTCACACCTAACTTATTAAAATTTGGCACACTTTTTCACTTTCTCACACACAAAGTCACTCACTCACATAATTTCCATATTGAATTGTGGAGGTTGAAGTAGGTTTTCTCCAAAGGAATTCTGAAACGTCCCACTATTTCTTGAGAAATTATCCACACACACTTAATTCAAACGAGATTCGTTCACACCCCCAATCTCTCAGCCCACCACATCTAAATTAAAAAAAAAAAAATCTCACTCAATTTTCCTCCACAGGAGGTGGCAAAATAAATTTTTAGTCTATGTAGGATCTCGAGGGTAGGCATCCAAATAACCCCCCGTTATATGATTCTCACATTTTCAAACATTAGAAGTTGACAAATAGGGAACTTTTAAATCCTGAAAGTCAAGTGTTCCTAAGCCATAAGGTAGGGAGATACCTGTTAAGGGTTGAAGGCTGAGGTCTGGTTGTTTTATGAGTCCCCCCTTGAGTCACCCAACTCTTGGAAGGGATCCAACCCATGACCCATTTCTGAGGCCGGAAATCTAAATGTTGCACTTTGACTGAGGGACCTAGTGACCAAAATTAGGACATCTACCCAAGTGGAAATTGTGGGATGCAATTGCACCTTGGTTATATTTTTTTTGGCTATTGGGAAATATCTCCAGCTCTTTCGGGTTATGCAGCCTATACCCTTCATTATAACTTATTATTTCATCCTTCACTAGTCCCTCTTATGGTGGCTTTATACCCCACTTTCGAGTGCTATTGGAAGGTCCATTGGTATTTGAGAGGAAGGACAATACACCTTTTAGGAAATGAGAATTTGTGTTATTTGTTCCCCCATGTGGAAAAAATCCACCTACCCACATGTATGCTTTATTTACAATTGATTTATGTATCATAGTCATTTAATTACAAGAAATTGTGAGTTATATTATCTTGTGAAGGTCCAAATTATACAAATCTCTTGTCCATTTATTTATCTCATCACCATTTTCACACATTCACTTTTCTAGTTAGACATCATAGGGGACCCACATAATCCCCGTCGTTCCACATGCTTGCGAAATGTCCCTCCTATTCTAGGAGGAGTTCCTAGTCTTGCCAACTCACTGGCTCAACCATCTCACACCCCTGTAAGTGGTACTATTTTTGGATTATCTTTACTTGGTTCCACTTTACTTGGGTCCAATTTCCAAAGACATCCATCCACTAGCTCTCCTTCACAAGGAGGCGGGAGGAAAACTTCTTCTCAAGGGATAAGTACAACCCCACCAAATCCCTCTCAAGGGTCAGGTCCACTACCTACTCACACAATGGATGGAACTAATCCTCCAAAAAATACCCCTATGCCATACTTGGCATCTCTCAACATTCTTGATTGGAGTAAACTCACGAATGATTCCATTTTAATGACCCCACAAGGCCCAATATGCCTACCAAACTACTTTCAAATATTCCAAAATTTGAAGGAAAATCGAGGGAAGATCCCACCAACCATGTTATGAACTTCCACTTATGGTTCTCTTCAAACAACATCATGGATGATTCCATCCACTTAAGGTTATTTCAAAGAACACTCACTGGTCCATCAACCAAATGGTATGTGGACGAAAAATCAGGGTCCCATGTGACTTTTAAATCCTTCGCCAAAGCCTTTTTGGCCTTTTTTCAACTACCATTTCATCATGACACTGGTTTATAACTTCTCTCCGAGTGCAAACAAACCTCAACTATGCATATTTCCGACCACATCCATGAATGGCATCGACGATGTAGTTTATGTAAAGCATAAACCACCAAATAACAACACCTCGATTGGTTTCTAAAATCACTCGTCTCTATACTTGCCAAAGATGTTGCATCCACTTTTCCTTAATTTGAAGAGGAAGACATCAAAAAGGCCCAAAATTTTTCCCTTATCTATGCTCAGTCATGTTACTTATACACAGTGTTACCTGATGCACCCAAACCTGTACCATTTGGCCAGGACAAACCTCGAATGTCTCACACTACAGATGGGTTGATTGGTAACACAACACACCACAACCATCACAAACAACCACCACTTGTATATGGGGCACCTCAATATCCACAACCATATGGAGGGCCATATTATTACCCTCCACCCCTTTACCAACAACCATATCCTGTTGCTCCCCTCCCACCCATGAGTGGATCCTCACCGACACCCATGATGCAAACAACCTCTCAGCCAAGTTTTAGTTCCCCTTCTGCCTCAACATATAACCTCAGAACTAGTGAAAATGCTTCACCTTCCTATGTGCCCTATGGATCATTTCCATAAAAAAATCCGCATTTTTCGTTTCCTGGTCTCCCACAGCCCGTGGCTCCTCCACATGGACAACCACCTGTCAACGTTAAGATTTTTTCAACCCTCTCCCATTCAACAAGTTCATACCTTTGAACAATTGAATATGAAAAATCTGACCCATCAGTCGAATAATGCCAAGAAGAAAGGAAAAAACTGAAACAATAATAACCTGAGACCAAGTTGAAATAACCCCCAACAAAACCAACCCACTGGGGGCAACTAGAATCAAGGTAACCAAAACCCGCAAGGGGACGGTAAAAAAAAAATCCAAGGGAACAACAACAACAACAATCTCAGGACGAACTTCCCTTGCGCACTATGCAGTGAGTATGGACACTATACCACCATTTCCCCCAAAGTTTCAGCTTCAAATGAATGAAATAATCCATGAATGCATCACATCCTCTAGTGATGCTTGCCCCTAAGTAGGCCCCACAATATTACTTGCAACAACCACCCCCGAGCATATTGAAAAACCATATTCCACACCAAGGTGTGATGAATACCCAACAAGAGGTACACCCTGCCCCACCACAAATGCAAAAGTATCAAAACTGAAGGTCCATCCACCCTGGAAATCTGACATATAACAATATACTCCTCACTAGTGAAGAATAAATTCTCTTGCAAATGCATGATCGTCAATACAATGCACCCCTTGAATATACTCCAACCACCTCCAGCTACAACCAAAAAAACCTTGATGATTCCATGCCCTAATAATGAACCTACCATTCATATACCTCATATTCCATTACGACAGAATGTCCATAACCCTCAGTCTAGGGAAACACAAAATTACATTCTGGTCAATGACTTGGAACAGTCTCCTGCAGCCATGTCCGTATTGGAGGTCCTCCAAAATTGTCCAATTCAACAAAAATCCTTACTTTCCTCCTTGGGGATAGTCAACCCAACTGATATTAGACTCATCACATTTGATATAGATAGCAGAGAACCATGCCTCCGCACTCTGGTAGCTTTCCAGATACCAGTAAAGATTGAGAACATCATGGTTCATCGGTGTATCATCAATGAAGGTGCATCCACATGCATCATGTCCAAACATGTATGGAAAAGCCTTGGCTCCCCTGAGCTAGTACCATCCACCATCACCTTGAGAGCCTATGATGGACGAACATCCTCCCCTGAAGGGCTCTTCCAAAATGTCCTCGTCAAACTCAGTGGTAAAACCATCCTCACCGACATTGAATTTATTGACTCCCCACTCGATTACAACATCTTGTTTGGATGTAGTTACATGTATGCTATGAAGGAAATAGCCTCTTTTGTGTTTCAAACGATGATGTTCCCCCACAACGAAAAAATCATCACCATCGACCAAATCTCAAGCTATGTGCCTAACCACTCCACCAACATGGATAACATCTTGCCTCTTATCCTCACTAGCTCATATTCTTACTCTCTGATTTAAATGGGCTCCAGAATTTTCAAAGACCTATCCTTGCTGGGGGCATACCATGGATCACCACCTATCATACACCCTTCAACATAAGTGTGTGTCATATCTTCTAATGGAACCAACACCGGAGACACCATCCCTCCCACTGAGGCCTCTTCACACCTTGACATTCCACTAGTTGAAGAAACATTACCTCATAAATTCCTTGAGAACCCTACTGCACCACTTATCCTTGATTCCACCCCCCTCCAAGGGAAAATCCTGGTTTTGGAGACAATTCCTCAAGACATTACTCAAATTCCCTTCTTCTACCCCCCAACTAGAGTTTAATCATTCCAGGTAGCCGCAATGTTTACCCTTCACAACATGGTGCTTGCCATCCCTATATCGTATCTACACCCACCTATGATGGTTCCTCAACCATATCTCTGTCCTCAACCAAAGGGAATTTCAATGAAGATTCCAGTACAGGCTCCGACCACACCACCCTCACCCCCAACTACCATCACCACTGCCACTTCTAGTGGTAGACATAATGATAAGGAGTCCACAAATCCACTTCCTCCCCGAGTTCAACCTCCTTGTGCACTATGATAAAGAGAGGTACACCCCACTAATAGATTCCCTACTCTTCCCGAGTTACACAATCTGATCCAACTCAATCAAGCAACCACATTTTTCACCACTTCACCAAGTACATCTAGTACTACTACAACATCCTCCACTATAGGTAGTAAAGGGCTGCAAACCAAATTCGCTTGTGCCATTTGTTCAGAATATGGCCACTACAATCATCATTTCCTAGCTCTACCTTAGTTTCACCAAACGCTAGTGGTAGTATTCCAAGACTTTAAGAAAGAGCCCTCTCCACCACCACATTCTAGTACTCACATCATTGACATTCGTTATGTCTCTACCTCAGTCCCTGAATAGATGATATGCCCTTGTGCTCTCTGTGACTGACTTTCTCACTTCACATACTGATGTCATTTTATTGTTTCATACTAAGGTCATCATTCAAACCCTTTCCAACCATAGCTGACCCCCTCAACACTGGTATTGCACTCTCTAGATACTGTCTGATCACCTCCCCTGAACCTGAGTCACTTCCCACCCCTCCTTGGTTCAAAGGTCAACTGTCTGAGGATATTCCCTTGAATCCTCCCAATTCTTTGATTCATTTCCCACAGGAAATATTACCCCCTACCATATTTCATCACCCACAATGTCTGAACATTGATTTACTTCAAGTGAGCCATCACACCCGGTATGCGATATCTCCTCTACATCTTCACCACTTGAGGAAAATCACACTTTGAAAATATCCCCTGTCACCTCCTTGAATCCTTTGTATTCTCTCATTTTCCACTCTAATGAAGATATCCTAGAGGAACTCACTACTGTTGATTTCCCATGAAATGGGCTCCTTCACTGAGTGCTTTTTCTCTCATAGGAAGCCTTTCACCCTCCTAGCCAAGCCTCTGTATGTGCAATCAAAACCAAGGGTTTTATTCCTTCAGGGCATATACACTGGTTCAACAACCCTATCCCTACCCCGGATGCTTTTGAAGAAGGCAACATGGCCAATATCTCCCCCACTTTCAAAATCGACATTTCCATCAAACCAAGAATCATAGAAGAAATTACCATCGGTGCGGCATGCTCCCCTAAGGAACTCACAACTTACAAAGATCTCTTTCAAGAATACTGGGATATTTTTTTCTATCTATATATGGAGATTCCTGACCTCGATCCTTCTATAGTCAAACATCGCATCGACACATGGACAGATGCCGCCTCAGTTCGTCAAAAGAAACACCCCCTTCGCCAATCCAAAGCAGTGGCTATCCAAGTTGAGATTTACAAGTTACACACTACTGGGTTCATTTTCCCCATTGTGTATACCTCATGGGTGTCCAACCTTGTCCCCATTAAAAAAAATAGGTTACTACTCATGTCTGCATCGAATTTCGCGATCTCAACCATGCTTGTCCTAAGGAAAATTTTCCAACCCATTTTATCGAACAAATTATCGATGACTGTGCCAACCACGAGGCTTTGTCCTTCATGGATGGGTTCCCCAACTACAATCAAATTGAAATCCATCTAGCATATCAATATAAAACCTCTTTTACTACCCCTTGGGGTAATTTTTCTTATCATGTCATGCCTTTTGGACTCAAGAACACAAGTGCTACGTTTCAACAAGTCATGACTTATGTTTTCCATGATCTTTCTTGCATCATCCTCACCTATTTAGACGACCTCATGGCTTGATCCAAGAAATGAACTCAACATTTAGATGACTTACACATCATTTTTTAACGATGTCGCTAGTACAATATCCTCTTGAACCCCCTCAAGTGTTTATTTTGCGTCACCGCCGGACGCCTTCTTTAGTTCACCATCTCCCAAAATGGCATCACAGTGGACCCCCTCAAGTTCCAATCCATCACATAAATTCTACCACCTAGGAATTTATGACAACTTGAGAGCCTACAAGGAAAAGCTAACTTTTTACGTCGCTTTGTCCTAGATTATGCCACTCGCGTGCATGATTTCCTCCACTTACTGCATCATGATATCCCATTTCAATGGGATTAACATTATCAAACCACTTTTGATGATTTGAAAGAATCCTTATCCAATGCCCCTTTGATTATTCCTCCAGACTATGATCATGATTACATCCTCTACTTGTTAGCCTCAACTGTCACAATAGTAGGAGTCCTCATCCAACTAGGGGATGATGGATGAGAACATGTCATTTACTAAATCAATAACAATATTTCAGGACCTCCCATAAAATACAATCATGATGAGAAACTCACACTCACAGTTGTCCTCGCAGTCCAAAATTTGTGACACTATATCCTGCTCCAAGCTACCAAAGTCGTAGCAGATTCCAACCCCATGCAATACTTTCTTAGTCGACGGTAAATTAATGGAAAATTTTCCCGATGGATTGTCATCCTTCAGGAATACAACCTACAGTTTTCAAATCCTAAAATCAAGAAAGTGCTCTTCCTCACCGAACTCATTACGAATTTTTCCTCAGATGTTAAAGCTTCATCCATCAATACATATTTTCCTGATGAAAACCTCTTCTTCATCCCCTCTGATGACCCCTGATATGGAGACCTTCTCATCTACCTTCAAACATAGAAGTTTGGGTATCACCTCTCTTGAGATGATCGTCAGTGCATTTTCCATTATACCCCTTGATACCTCCTCATCAGAGACGTCTTGTACTGACAGGGGGTCGACACCATTCTTTGTCTATGTTTGACCATCGATGAAGTTGACAGAGTCTTGAATGATTGCCATAGCAGTTCTTGTGGTGGCCACCTCTCATATATGTCCACCGCCCAAAAAATAATTCAAGGAAGGTACTTCTGGCCCACATTATTTCATTATTTCATCCACGATGTCAAGTGATGCAACAAATGGCAGCTCTATAAAAAAAAATCACGAGTGCCACTCGCTCTTCTACATCCTGTCATCACCGTTGGCCCCTTCTGCAAATGGGGCATAGACCTTATGACTTACAATCCTACATCTAGTAATGGACACAAGTACATCATCGTGGATGTGGATTACTTTACCAAATGGGATGAATCCATGCCTAGTTTCAACAATACCACTGACAAAGCAATGAATTTTTCTTTAACCATGTCATTACTTGATTCAGAGTTCCACTAAAGTTAGTATCTGATCATGGTAAACACTTTGAGAATGATATATTCAAAAAAATCTCCTCAAATTTAGGCTTCTCCCATGATTTTGACTCCCCATACTACCCTCAGTCTAATGGATAGGTCAAGGCTGTCAAAAATTCCTCAAAACCATGCTACAATGTACCGTCAACAAACATAAGACTAACTGGTATCATATGTTTTTTTCAACATTATGGGCTTATCACATGAAAATAAAAATTGCCACCAGTTTTACACCTTTCCATCTTGTCCATGGGATCAAAGCCACCCTCCCTATCGAGTGCAAAATTCCCACATTACGCATTGCCATCGAGCTATTACTTGAAACTGCTTCAATGGAGAAGCATTTTATGACCTTAGAGTCACTGGATGATGTTTGTCGATCTTCATTATAGAACAAATAGGCAACTAAAAAATGGTCCAAATCCACCTTTGATCGCCATGTCAACCTTCGTTCATTCAAAGAAGGAGATATTGTCCTAGCATATGATATCTCCCAGGATACTCTTGGCCATGGGAAATTCAAATCATTATGGCATGGAACTTACATTGTCCAACACTAACTCACTAAAGGCGCATACATCCTAGCCTCTCTAGAAGGCTATCCTCTCAAAGAACCTGTCAACGGGTTGTACTTAAAGAAATTTTACACCTGAGCGTAGCCATTCTACCCTAGGCTTTTTCTTTGCATAAATTTGTATAGTTTTTCGTCTTCTTTTTTCACCACCACTCCTCATGTCTGATCTAAAATCTATGTTATTGACATATGCATCCTCCATTGGCCTACCACATCGGTTACACTGATGATGCTAGCCACTGGACACAAAATATTGCTTCAAACGCTTGGGCCCTCTATACCCTCTGACATGAACTACTCCACTCCAACAACATATGTTTGGGCTCAGCCACCAAAAACCAAGTAGAATATGTTTCCTTCATTGGTCTCCTTGCCGAGGCCAGTCACCACTACATTCGTCACCTTAGCATTTTATTTGATTCTCAACTTGTCGTCCTGCAACTCAACAATGTATATCATGTCCATGATCCTTGCCTCTTTCACAAACACCTGCAAGTTAGACTCTTATCTTTCAACTTTGATTCAATCACAATTACACATATTCCAAGACAATTTAATTAAACAACAAATAATATGGATAACCTAGTATTAGTTTTCATTTATCACATCAAAACATCATCACATATACATAAGCATCATACATCTGTCACAACATATAGATTAGACATCATCAACCATAAAAAACATAAACACATGTAGACATAAAAAGAGCTAATGATATGTATCCATATATATATATATATATATATCCTCCAAAATGTCATAAATGTTTACAAATATACAATATACATTGCTCGTAGGCCAGTGAGTCCCCTCACCCCTATAGGTACAAAATGGATACTCCTTACACTATACAAAATGGGTATCAACTACCCTATACACAATGGGCTTGAAAGCCTATACATATACAAAAATCAACACTCATGGTGCCCCCAAAGCTCCCCCTAGGTTATCTATCAACTGGAGGTGCCCCAGCCGCTGGGGTTCCTCTAAGTCCATGGGGCAACCAACTTGTCATTGCTGCCCTCACTAGAGCTGCTCGGTGGATCAAGGTCCGCCATTCCACCGGTACACCCACACACTTCTCGAGGACCCTCTCATCTTGTATGTGGGACCACATGCCCTCCAACACACCATATATAACCTCCTTGAACTGTTGACAAAGGTCCTCCATCCCACCTCCGACCTCTGCCCGCGGCTCACACATTGGTACAGCACCAATGTCATCTAGTCTACATCTTTGGCCAGCCCTCGACTCATGTGCTATCCCAACACCATCATCATCTCACCTGCACCACTGTCCTACCCATGACTCTACCCGCGATGGTCACACTCGCCCCTGGCGAGCTGGCTCCCCGACCATCTTAGCCTCACAGCCTTGGGGCCCCACATCTGTAAACATAAACACAAAATGTAGAGTCAACATCTATATATACACAATCGTATTCTACGGTATCAAAATCACAAAACATAAATACCCAAACATACCTCTCTGGTCCCATTATTCCCTAGGAGGCAACACCATGTCTAGGTCATGTTGGTAGTCCATACCACTGTATGGATACCATAGTATCACATGTGGCATATGACTCCAAACACATGCCACAATGTCCATGAAGTAATGACCACCCTCTCCTCCCCCATGATGCACCAACACATGGGCCCACCACATCAATCATGCCTCTCGTGGCCCTGACAACGCCATTAAAATCCTCAGGCGCAAAATGGGCACCCTCTCCAAAAACCAGGTCATCAGGATCAAACCAAATGAAAAATCGCTGGAGTCTATGGTACAACATCAGTGAATCTGCCCCATCATCATGGAGTGAAACATCAACCCCAAGAAAAATGGTCCCCATCCATGACCCTCTCCACAATCCTCAATTGACCTCCTGTGATATGTTGAGTCGCCAAGGATCCGTAGATCCTCACTAATATGGTAGTGATGCACTAAGTCAAGACATCATCAATCACCTCGATATGAATGAGGGAAACCAACATTGGGTTCAGTCCTGAGTAGTGGCGACATGCCAAGTCGATGTTAAGGTCCTAACCCGCACATAGGTAGATCAATGTATTCAGATGTAATAAAGGTCAATATTAATAAGGCCTTTCAATAAAATAGAATAAGGCGGATGTAAGAAGACCTAA
>JZKD02S1618952.1:119867-157417 GCA_000966675.3 Picea glauca
AAGGGAAACATTTAAATAAGGGATAAGGCAATTAATAAGGGATAAGGCAATTAATAAGGGAAGGCAATTAATAATGGGATAAGGGTAATAAAGAGTTAGGTGGGAGTGAATGTGCAAGGGTGGTGAAGGAGGAATAAGGGAAGTGGAGAAGGAGGATGGAGGGGATTCATGCATGCATTGGACGAGAGGGGAGAACTTGGAGTTTTGGGAGAGTTGGTTTACAGTGGGATTTACAGTGCACCGGGGGGGCTGAGGAGGTTTTGGGCTCGGAGGGCTAGGACATCCATTGATGTCCTAGGGCTAGGCATACTAGTTGGTAGGGTGGCTGGTTTTGGGGTGTCCTAAGGAGTAGCGTCAGGTTCAAGCGGCGGATAGCATCAAGCGACAGATAACATCAGAGTGAGGTATGTAAATTGTTAGTAAATTTTATTTATGGAAATATTGGACTGAATGTGCTAGATTAAGTGAATTTTGAGTAAATTTTTAATTTACTATTCTGTTCTAAATTAATGGTTGTTATAATTAAATTAGAGCACTACAGGTAGCCAATATACTGATGGGTCACTCGATCCCCGCCATGCGTCTCCACAAACAGATGGTCCAGATTGTTCCTGGGACTTTCACCCTGGAGATTTCCCGATCTCCTGTCCACGGGATTTATGATTTCGTGAACGCCGATATCCCGATGACCATGCCTATCGTCGGGATTTTCCTCCTCCCGCTCACGAAGCTTAAACCTCGTGCAACTTCAAGCCGATCCAACGGCTGACAGGAATTGGACCAAGATCCGACGGTCCAGATCCATTCTTCCTGTGCGCTTGCTCCAGAGGCCAAACTCCGCACATGTTCACCCAATCCAATGGATGACAGGTATCTGAGTGAGATTCGATGACTGACGATCTCCTCTTCTATGCACTCGCTCTTATGCTCCCTGGATGTGAAAACCTTCAATGGTCCAGATCTCTTTCTCCAGCCGATCTGATGGTTATTGTGCTCCCTCCTAAGCTTGCACACTTTCTTCCCGACCTTGGGAGAATTTCAAGTAGTCCAAAGGCCTTGACCTTTGTTTGTTTCCTCATGCGAGCTCTCGGCTTTAAGACTCGCCTGCATTCTCCACGACGTTGTTCCTCCTGAGCTTGGAGAATTCTGAACTCTCCAAAGAGTTCTTCGACCTCTGCACTCCTTGCAATTATAGCTCCATGCGCTAAAAGCATTACTCCTCCTGAGCTTATCCTTGAATCCCCAAGGGATTCTTTGACTTCTGCACCTCTGCAGATCCTTCACGCACAAACAGTGTTGTCTCTCCTGATCTTCTCAAACGCTCAGACCCTTAAGGGATTTTATCCTTCTTCCTTCCTCCTTCAGATGGAGAATACTTGGATTCCCTCCTGTCTATCCTCTGCCTCAAGCAACTTCTTGCTGAGCCTTCAGGGTGTTCAACAACCCTGTGAAGATTCCTTCAGTGGAATCTTCCTTTAAATTCTAGAACTCAAAGAGTTCTCTTTTCTTCTGTCTGCACACTTACTCAATTCCCTCTTGGTAGAGTATCCTTTCACAGAACGTCCAACAATTCTATCCTTTGTGTACTCCTTGCACCTGCTCAATGCCCTCTTGGCAGAGCTCTTCAAAATCCTCAGTGATTCTGGTTCTTCTTGAACTCACAACAGAGTTCTTCCTCGATGCACCGTTGTGCATATGCTCAATGCCCACTTGGCAGAGCTCTACATAACTCCTCATAGTTTTTGTCTGCAATTGTCTTCTCCTCCCACAACCTTGCCTCCAAGGTGTTCAGCAACCTTGAGGTCTTCCCTGAGTTGTTGATTCCAGTTCTTGTGCCACAACACATCTTTGTCTGAATCCGCATAGTTCAGAAGTGCCTCAGTGCACTAGTATTCAGAGACCGCAGTACTCCGTCACGCCCTCATGGCATGAAACCTCAAAGACCTTCACCTGAAATCAAACATACTCCTGCAAATGCAAACCTACAACATACATCTACAACATATATCCATATCATATGAAGAACACTCACATACATTCATTTAACACACAATCATGCAGGAAAAACTGCTCTTTGTATTAAATATGGAAAATGCCTGTATTTACAAGGTGTTCCTGAGCACGGCCTGTAACAAGGTCTCGGCTCTTCTCCCTTCTTCTCTCTACTCGTGGACTTCTCACACCCACACAATGAGATACTAAAATCTCTTTTTTACCTAAGGGGGCTCTTCGAGCTCTTCCCTCCAATCTACCTACCCTATTCAATTACATTGAATGGGCTTTCTAGTCCAGCATCCGGATCTAGATATCAGCCTTCCAAAACATTAGAGGCCTATCTTATCTATAGCCTGCGTAAAGGCACGGCTTCACGAATCAACAACCTGAGCATTAAATTACATTGAATTCAAATTTCAAATGAGGTTGCGCCTCTCTCTTCAACACACGATTTGAATTCGCTGACGTGGCTGTCTGCTTGGATGGCTAATGTGGAGAGATGCTCCTGCATCAAAAAGATAGAGAATGCATGTGACATGCATATATACTTACTATAGTCTACCATTGAATGTAACATATGGTGATCATATGGTTAGTTATGATCTTCCTATGGCAACATAAGTAAAAGGTTGATGATGTTGAGTACATAGTGCCTTATGAGGATAAGGTAGAAGGATTAATGAAATGTTGATCTCGAATGAGGTAGAGGAAGTGTTGGGGCACTTCTAGATGACCAATGGGTCAGGATGACATCTCGAAGTGGATGGTATCCATATAAGGTATGGCTTGGTATGCTCAAGTATTATTGAGAGGGAATCTAGAAAAGGATTCCCTTGATCAAGAGGTCTACTGATCAAGACCAATTAGAAAATTGATAAATTTTCTTGTTGCCTTGGGCACTTTTGGAATTGCCCATATTTTATTTCTGGGTTGTTGAATAAGTTATACTAGTTGAGGAAAAAATACCTTCTTACTAGTTGTTGTCGTGGAGAAGGGGGAACATAGTTATGACTATGTCTGATTAAACTTCCATGTAGATATCATGTGAATGACTGCAAGCTCTCAACAGAGAGAGAAACTCAATGATGAGTATCTCTATGCGACTTATCATAATAATGATTGGAATATCCTTCGGAGAAGGATCTAGAAGTATGATATGTCCATGTGTATGAATAACATGGAAAAGGTACAAGTAATGAGATTTCATGATGAATGTTTGGCTATGCTTGTATATGCTTGAGTGCATGCATTTAATGCATTGTAAGGTTTCTTGATATGAAGACTGATATTAAGACCAAATAGATATGAGTGAATGATATTAAATGTGCAAGTGATGCACATGTAAGATGTAAGAGTAAATGAGAAAGGATGCTTTGTTGTCAAGATAAGAGGGAAAATGATTATTCCTTTGAGGGTCACATGAGAATGATTGTGAAAAATCATGAGTTGAATGATTTTAAAGTAAAGATCCATGTTTATATTCCTTATAGAAATATTTGATACATAGTTGAAGCTAACTCAAGGTTGAGGCCATCAGAGATAGTGAAGGATATGCAATAAGGAAGTTGCATGCTGAAGGAGTTCCTTGTGGAGGAACTGTGTGAAGACTCTGTCATGAGAACAAATTCACAACCTTAATGACTGTTGAGAATTAAGCAACAAGCTACAAGCCTATTTACATAATAATCATGTATTACATTCTAAATTAAAATGTATGAGTGGAAGACTATCAAATGAATGCTGACCATTCTGATAATCGAATGGTAATGTGAAAAATGAACAGGTTCATGATTCATCGTGAACAAAAGGTTTGTTGTTGTATCATGTTTATTTACCAAGAAAGTTGAGGTGAACCTAACCAAGACTGCACAAGGAACAAAGCATGGAGATCAAAATAAGAAGTAGATTGCATAAGCAAAGAAGGAGAAAATGAGGAACACTTTTCTCACCCCAAGAACTATGAATTGTTTAACAGAGTTGAAAGCCTTAGAAGAGCAGCTGCGGGAACAAGTACATGTGGAAAAAGGGAGAAGGAATAAATAATCATATTTAAATGAACATGCTTGGTCAAACCATGTTAAGTAAAGGCAATTAGTCCCTGGAAAATAACTCAGGTGGACTGAAATTCTAGGGTTGTGTAGAGGGAGTTGGATGAGGGAAGAGTTCCTTGACCCCTTCCTTGTTGTTTATTGTATTTCTCTAATACGAGAGATTGATTTAATAATAAAAGTAAATGTTTTGACATCACAATGATGATGGTTGTATGACTGTGTTGATGGATTCTAAATCCCTTTAATTTAGCAGAATGAACCAAACCCACCATCAAGTCCCAATTAGACTCTGCAGCGTTTAATAGTGGAATGGTTCTCCAGATCTTGTGATCCAACCAATTAATTAATGGGATTTATGTTTTCTTGCGAAGGCATCTCCTTTAGTTTGGAATTTTTCTTTTTGTGTTTTTCTCTTAGGTGAGACCGATATAAGATGGAAGCTGGTATAAACCAACTTGGTAACAAAATGAGGAAAGGTTCTAAATACTGGAGAAGAGGCTGATCTTGGGATAACTCGTTGCTCAAGAATGCAGACAATGATCGTCTACCACATGCCTAGAATTAATATGTTAACCATGTGAGTAATCCAATTTATGGCCGAGATACTAATTAGAAGAAGAAAGCATGCATGTGATAAAATAACAACAAGTAAAATAATTCACTTAACTCTAATCATCCATCACATAATAACACAACGATTCATCTTCATCATTAAAGAAAAGAACTCTAAAAGATTGCATTAGATAACTTATCAATAGATTTAATAACTCTTACTTGTTACAACATACATTCATGAGACGAGATAGGAAATAGTTCTTCTCCACGTCCAATCATACACACATTTGATGAAAACACAACTTTTTCTTTGGTCCAGAAGGACTTCTCAATTAAAAGTAGCTCCAAAATAATTATTAACAAAACCAGAAATGAGAGTTTCTTGTAGCAACCATCAAACTTTAACTAATCAGTCGATGCTCTTATTTATAACATAAAATTAACTAAATATAATGGCTAAAGTGCAGATGAGTAAAATAAAATTCGCCACATGGTGTTATCTCCTAACAGTTTTCTAACAATCGTCTCAAAATATCACTTAAAAGGGTGACTCTTCTCATACTCTGACCAACAGATGAACAACTCCTCATAGGTGTTGGCATATGAGAATCTGTTTTGTTCCATTGGTAGGTGTTGGCTACGTAAATCTCTCTTATCTCTATCGCATGTGCACGATACTTCACCAGACTGGTACTTCTGGTGCAGCATAGCCCGAGCTTTGATCGGGTTTTCCATAAACTATTGTACCTAACCTGACACTGTGTCCGTCACCTTTTCTAGGCTTTCAGCCCATGATGGATCTTTCTCGATGTGTGATTTGACTATGTCACACAAGTCACTAAAGTTTTCAGGCATGCCAAACTTGAGAAGTCTGATATCCTTTACTGTCATGTTGATTTTGACCCAGTTTCTCTCGCATCTGGCCCATTTTCTTACATCTCTTGATGAGGCTCCCAAGACATTATTGCTCAATACTTGGAGGTATCTTTTCCTGCAATTGAAATTACAATCATTTAGAGATTGCATATAGAAAAACACTTGGTAAAATAAATGTATAAAGTAAAAACGTGAAGAATAGTCCATACCTGTAAATCTTGCCAAACTTGATTGTTTGATACTTATGAAATCTCTGCAATATTTTGAATTTCTTGCACCGCTTCTATTATCGCCATCATTTTTCTCTAGTTAGGGTGGGTTACATCCATGTGCCACAGCATGAAAGATTAGGTACGAAAAAATATGAGATTCGAAGTCATGCCAGTGGCCAGTTGGGAAAGGATGTCAAATCCAAACATGTGATGAAAGTACGAGTATGTTCCAAAAGAGTCAGATCTTGTCATAAGGTAAGTCATTAGGTGCCCCGGGTCGAGGAAATTTGTTTAAACATAAGTCACATCAACAAGTGCATCAACCATAATTAGTTCATCATGAAGGCTGGGGGTTTGAAAAATCAAGGTGATCGTACCACAAACTTTCTGCAATTCCTGTCGGTACATATCGCATGCCTCAGAACATTCTCATTGCGTGGATGTGCCACATAAAATATTTAGTTCACTTCAAACATCCAATCACCATGGATCCATTTTTCCCTGACATGTTTCCACCCACTACCCGCTCTGTTATAAATCATGAATGTTCTACATGTGCTCTGTTCACTAGCCGAGCTTATGCATTGCTGGTAATTCATCCTGTGAGCCTAGTCTGATCAATTTATTTTTCTTTTTGCATTGGGCCCTCATCGAATTCTCGATGCATAAGACAGATACATTGTTGCACCATGGGAACCCCTCAAAACATAAGATGGGGCACACGAGGCAGCCAAAGCGCCAGGCTTAAGCCCCAAAATGCCTAGGATTCATTCTTACTTGCAATGGGCATTCCCAAGGCTTCAAAGGGAGGTTCCTACCTGTATGCGAAAATGATGGCATCGCACCATGCAGAGGCTGAAGTGGAAGACATTGTTCCTAAAGGAAGGATGTAAGAAGCCATGCCTCCACAAGAACAGATAACCTAGAAAAGGGGAAGGCCAAGGAAGAATAAGGAGGCTGGGGAAAATAAAATATCAAGCGAGTCATGTGAAAGATTGGTCATTGAGGATTTATTGATACATGCTATTCAGCTAAAGCTCGTCGAAACCACAAGTCAGAGAAGCAGGAGAAGAACAAGGAGGATAGATTTCACGGGTCTAACGTTCGAGAGCCTACTCAATAGCTGGAGCAGGCACAACTTGCCATTGTTGAACTCTACCAAGAAAATAGAGAATTAAGATGACAATTCATGGAAACGACCCTCGAGGTGTCAGCATCACAAGGTCATGAAGGGAATGTGACATGGCTCAAGAGACAGCTCTGGGAATCCCAAGATACAATCATGCAGTTGCACGAAGTGCAAAGGGTGTCAGAAGAACTTAAAATGAAAACATCTTAGGGAACGCGAAGTAGCCGGTGAGAAAATCCGCACAGAGCTTGTCAGCGCACATAAGAGGCATGATTAATGAAATATATTTTGTATTCTCAGATGTGGCACAAATATTGATAGTCTTTTGTAAATTTTCCTATTCTTAATGTAAACCAGGTTGGTTGGCCAAAAGGTGTAGACAATGTCTTTTGTATGTAATCTCAGGTCGATGGAAATATAATATAAAGTCTTGAAACTTTGACAAAAGGATTCTGGTTGTGGTGGTTGTATTTTTTCATTTCTTTTCTTGCATATGTATCCCTTGTGTTCTTTGTCCATATTTTCTTGCAAGTTATCCCCGAACTCATGCTCAATGGTGCTCTGAGTTACTTTGTATTTTTTCATTGATACCCTTCTGTGAAAAATCTCTGACGTCAATCGATTTCATCGTATGGTGCTGACGTGGTACTGAAGATCGATGACTTAGCTCACGGGTATTGGTCGGACTCGAGACTTTATTCAAGTTATCCACTCTAAACTATACCTAGGATTACCAATGCTGAAAAGGTATTGGGGATCGATGTTCGGGGGAAAACTTATTATGTTTTTCATGGACTTACTTTCTCAAAAAACTCGTCGATGCCAAAATGATTTGGCGATTGGCTATCAACAATATCCTCGGGTAATTCTTTCTGTGAAATAAATCTTCCTTTTTCCAACGCCGATGGAGATTTCCGCTCGGAGATTGTGTTTTTCTCGAGTGATTTTCTTCCATCTTCAATTCTTTCCTATGCTGAATTGTTTGAGCATGTCGGGGAAATGTTTTGGCTGTTGATTCATTATTTAAATGTTAGTCTTTTAAGTTATGGGTTTTCACATGTTCAAGAAAACTTTGAGAGACTTAAATGGGAATATAAAAATGATAATCGAAGGCAACATTTTTCACAATGAAGTTGAATTAGATAGCGTAAAATATCAAGTGGTACCCAAAAATTAAAATTTGACATAGACTTTTTGGGGTGTGTTGAGTGCTCAATAGACTGTAGAAACAATTCAGAATTGTTTATGTTTCACTCATGGAATCATTAAGGATAATGTGATGAAGTGCATAAAGATATGCTAGGACATATCTGAAATTTTTTTTATTGGTTTGAAGGCTATGATACACACATTTTTATCTACATAACGAATAATATAATTTTGGTGTATGTCATGTGTAGAAATAAATTGGAGTTGTTGAGAAAGAGTGTTTCCAATGATGGACAAACTCAAGCAGAGGAAGTCTATGTCGATTGAGAATGATTTATAATACTTGAAAGAATATGGGAGAGTAAGGAGTACCATGGGTACAATGACCAATATAGGTAGATTGGGGATAAAGGTTCTCATAGTTAACATGTTGCATGAGATGCATTGAGGAAATGCATGTTTTCATAGGAGGGAAAACAATAGATTTCCCATTAAGGAAGGAGGACCTTCCAATACTCTACTTGAATTTTAGAGATGTTAAATAAGAGAGAAGTTGGGTGGCCATGAGTGTTGGCCCCCTAGTTACTAATGAAGGAATAATTCTTGGGGGAATTCAAGAGAAAACTTTTAAGTTTCATATGTGATGATTTAGGGTCATGATCACCCTGTAACAGGAAGCAAAGTCCTATTGCAATAATGATAAGAATGATTAAACCCTATGGTGAAGAGGTTGGTTGAGCTCCAACACACTATGTCAAGGTGCTTTCCATACGTGTGAAAAAATTAAACCCAAGGTAAGGGAACATTGGGTTTGAATGTATCCATGAACACATGGATTAAAGTCGTTTCACAATTAAAATTACATTGGGAAAAATTATTGTGTTGAAAGGATGCATACTTAAATAATGATATATATTTTTTCCTTGTATCCTTGAATAGATGAAAATGACTTGGACTGTTAGTATGCATAATTTTGAAAATTTAATGTGCAGGAAAACTAACAATTTGTTTGGCTGAGGAATGTTGAAATTGCAGGAAGAAAAGGGTCTTAGATATGGTAGTGTTTTAATCCCATAAGGACGAACAATTTCCTGTTGAGATAAAATGACATGGGGAGGAAAGTCCCATACTTGTGAATATGGTTCTTGTGTGGAACATATTTGAAAATAAATGTGGAATTTGGAAATCTGCAGGTGACATATTTGCAAGAAAATTATGAATTTAAATTGATGATAATATCTCATAATTTATTTATACTTGTGATACAAGTGAGATGAAAAAGATCTATTTCGTGAGGACAGGTTAAGGATGTCAAGTAGGAAATCATGAAAATGGATATTTTTGAGACAGGAGAACCCTGTGGTAAGCCATGATCGCCCTAGAATATGTTGTGTTGTGGAAACAAAAGCTAGAGGGATGCCTCGATAGATAAAGTCTAAGGGACACCTTGAATGTAAGGCTCAATGAAGTATTTAGAACTCTTCCTATGCGAGAAAGACTAGCTAAGTCAAGATGGATCTCCCAAGGGACTGTATAGCAGAGAAGGGGATGCCTGAGCCTGGGCATGGAGGGTGAGTGACTGCAAGGAAGATCACACTTTGATAATTCTTATAAACTATTGACTGGGATCATGCACACAATGGGTATGTCAAGGAAAAACATTGATTTAATATAAAAAGACATCCATATGGATTCAAATCCATGAACTACACATATAATTATTGTGCTGGATTATGAAATTTTCCTCTTGAATTTTTCACAACAAAAAAATGTTTTTTCACATGAAATTGTGATTAATATGCTTGTTGTTCAAGATTATTGAAGGTAGGTGATGAAGGCCAAGACTCTGGAAAGGACCTGACCAAGAAAGAGGATCAATATTTCTGAAGAAACTAAATGACAAAGGAATGACAATTGTTACTAAGAAATAACACCGAGGACTTGCTTCCCTTTTTAAGGGGGAGGGGATTATAACACCCCTGTTTCCCCCAAATTGTAATTAATCATTAATTATGATCACCATGCTATGGAATGGGAAAAATGTAAATATATTATTGTTTAGATTGATAATAACTAACTTTGGGGATGAATCCTTGAACTATTGTCCATGATATCACTAGAGGAAAGAGTTAGGAAACAATAGAGAGGGTTCATTATGTAAAAATAATCCAAATTCTCTTTACTGAAATAATAATCCTAATCCTGATCCCAAAGAAAAATCAGTTAATGAAATAATGATTGATGGTTTAACAATAAAATACCCCCATGAATGGAATCATGGAGAGTCTGGTTGAGGAGACAAAAGGTCGTTAGCCCGAAGTGCCACAGAGTGCAGTTTTCCTACAGGCCGAGAATGACCCGAGTTTCTTATGACATAAGGAACATGACAGGTCCAAAACCTTCCTGGAGAGGAAAAATGAATGCAAGAATACACATGAAGTTAGAGAAGAAGGAGAAACATAGGGAGGGGGTGTGTAACCCAGATACACAGAGAGAAAGAGGAAGAGTGAATGAGGCTCTCGAACTGAGAAAAATAACTGCAAGATTAATATGTTCTGGTTATTGGAGAGAAGAAGAGAAAGGATCTCTGAGAATTTGTAGGAAAGAATAACTGAGCAGAAGGTCGAGATCTTGATTCAGAGGGAGCCTCTGATAAACCTCATAGAGGATGTGATAGAGAAATAACCTCTGATAAACTACAAAATTTTACTAGTGATATCATGGATTGGCACAGGGGTGGCCAACGTGCTAAGAATGAATGCCTCTGAGCCTATGGTTGGCTGGAAAGGTGAACACCCACATTTAGTGGTCGATGATTGACTGTAATAGATGAGTATTTCATTTACCCTGTGCACTGGAATTGAAATGCATGATTTGAATGTCTGTGTCTATGACTAAGCTTTTTAGGGCTTGATTTATATCAGAATTTCTTATCATTCCTCTGTAAAACCCTACATTTGAATGGTTTTCTATTTACCTCTGCTTAGCAGAATGAGAACTGTTATATGTGGGTCTATAAATGAATCTAAGAATAAGTTTATGATCTATGTATTGGTTTGAATATCATTAAGGGAATGTTTCCCAAGGATTGACTTTGTAATGCAAGATTCCAGGTAGATTTAGCTGAAATACTTTAGTTATGTTGAGCCCTCGAATTTACCTTTGTAGGATTAATATATTTGATCTTTGTGGAGGGATGGAGCCTCCTTCAAATGATCTGTTTATGTGAGTGAGAGATCATTTCCACGGACCTAGCCAAATAATGGCCAAGAGTAGAATGTACATCCTCAAGGCTTGTTAGAGAATCCATATGATCGAGACCTTGGTACCCTTCACTAGGGCTAAAAGGAGATAATCTATTATATCTTTAGAAATCCACGAGTTCAGAGCTCCAATAAAGCTATGACTTTACAGCCTCTAAAACCAACCGAAGGTAACCTACTGGTTCGGTTACCCACGAGGTTGACCAACATTTGACGATCTCTTAACTATGACCATGGGATCTGTCCCACAGATTAAACCTGACCCACTTACCAGTTGCGAAGTAACGTGAGTCGTAGATCAGAGGATACTTGGGATCTTCCGTGATTGTTGGTTCTATGTTGTGGCCAGTCCAACGTTGAACACTTTAGGAGAAAAGAGGTGTCATAACACCAAAACCCCTGAATGTTGGAGTTGCAAATTAATGTGAGCCATGGATCTAGAGAGTCCACTGAGAATCCCTCCCAACCGTATGATCAAACAGTGGAAGGAATTGCGTATAACACTTCGGAAAAGTCCTATTCCGGTAGAAAATGAGTGTTAAGCGGGTAGAACCCCCAAACGTTGAACTCATGAAGTGACGAGAGTTGTAGATATTAGGATGCTTCAATACCTTTCCTAGCCATTGGATCTAATTCATGGTCATTCTGGAATTGACCACTACGGGAGAAAGGGAGTGTTAAATGGGAAGAACCCTCAAACACCTAAGTCTTAAAAGTAACACAAACCGTTGATTTGAGGATGCGTCGAGATCCCTCCTGACCATTGGATCTAGATTGTGGTCATCCCTACGCTAACCACTCTAGGAGTAAAGAAGAGATTACACAACCAAACTCTGGATTTGTGAAGCAATAGAGGCCATATATTTGGGGATGTACATGGAAATGTCTCGACCATGGGATAAAAAAATAGTGGGAGGTGGCTTGCAAGAGTTCAGAATTTGGGGCTCCAGGAAATTTCATAGGTAGTCGAGATTAGAGGCTTCTAGAGGTTGTCCTTTCAGAGTGGCATGGCATGTTGACGTCACCTAGGGTGACATGGACCTATGTTTGGCATGCCACATGTCACCTTGATTTGTGCTTTTTACATGCCTTACATGCAAATTGGAATGAGACACGTGTCACCCATTGATAGGGCCACATGTAATATCTATCTTTTTTTGCATGTCACCCCCTGGTGCACAGTTGTTGGACCTAATGACTATTAGGACCCCGAGATTTTGGGAGTTTGGAACTCCGGGAAATTTAGGTTGTTAGAACATATGCTCCAAAAGGGTCTAAGGCTGGAGCTACATGGAAGGACCTCGAGAGTTAAGGAGTTCGAAACTACAGGAGGTTTAGTATGTTAGAATGTATTCTTCAAAAGGGAGAAAGGTCAAAGATACGTGGTAGGACCTTGTGATTTCAGAACTTCGGGAGGCTTAGGATGTTAGAATGTATTCTCCAAAAGGGTCAAAAGTCAGAGCTACATGGCAAGACCTCAGGAATCCAAGAGTTTTGCAGGTATGATCATAACAGAATGATGAGGAATATCGCTGAAGGCTGGAGCCATGTGGTAGGATTCCGGGACTCCGAGAATGGTTTAGACATGGATAGGAAGAATAAAGGGCCGAAGGCACGGGGAACATACCCTATAACCACCTCTCCAACAACCATGTCATCGCTAAGGGGTGAAAATTGTGGTCAAGTCTGTGCCAGATGGAATGGTATGAATGAGGAGATCCCACATGGGTGCCACATGGAATTTTCCCAATGATGCTTGAAGAGATTCAGAAGGGCATAACTTCCAATCCATATCCTTGAAGGCATTATTTCTTGATATATGAGTTATTAGAGCAGTTGGATCATGGTAACAATCATTGGAAAGAAATTTACGAGAAAAAGGTGATGGATATATTAGGAAGAGGATTTGATATGATGGAGGAAAGTGAAATTTTGATGTCCGATCTCTTAAAAAGGTACTTAAGGGGTTGGGTGTGTTACATAGATCTAGTTAAGATCCAAGTCATTTGTTATTGACCAACCCTAAAGACACTAAAAAAATATCTTCAGTTTCTTAGGCATCATCAAATTATAACATAGATTTGTGTTGGTTTTATTTCATATTTATTGGACCTTGAGTCAAGTGACCAAGGGTGGAGCCAATTTTTTTTTGGGTCTAGGAACAACTAAAATCATTTGAGAATCTAAAATGACACCTTTTCTTGGCACCAATATTCATTTTTATAGACTTTCAACAAGTTTTCGAGATTGATACAAAGGATTTAAATTATATTGTTAGTGCATTCCTCATGCAACCAGAACATCCGTCGACATATCATAGTGATACACACTTTGAAGCAGTTCCTAGGCACCCCACCTATTAAAAAAATATGTACTACATTGTTTATTCATGTCAGTGGTGGAATAATTATATTTTGGGAAATGAAATGATCATCCACACTAACCAGAAAACCCTAGAATTCATGCGACGTAGAGGAATTTGCTAAATGATCACCATTAAAAGTGGTCCATGTACCTTCAATAATTACTATTAGGGTCCCACCCTACCTTCCCTAGTAAGTGTAATAGATTGTTACCTAATTTATTGGGGGGAATATTTATTAAATAAGGCTCCACAAGGTAGTAGATTTGAAATCAATAAATGTAAGTGGCCTCATTAAATAAGGTTCTCTAGTTAGTGGTTGAGTCCTCTTTAATGGAGGTCTATAAGGTTGTTAGGGTTTTGGTCAATTAGAAACTATATATAGTAGTAGAAAATATTTAGATGTATTATGGTGTTGTTATTTGATTTTCGTAGCTATACTTGAATCTATTTTTATTTGATTAATTTCTTTCCACAACTATATTATTTCCCTTTTCCTCTGAATATTCTCTTTTAGCTAACAAGAAACACCACAAGTGGTAGTATAGTACTTTCCTTTGCCAACAAATGCTTCAATTTTAGAATAAATTTATTTTAGGCTACAAACATGTTTTGATATCTTGAAATAACATAGATATATGTGATTAAGTGGGAAAAACTATGGTTGGGGAAGACTACACATAGAAAATACAAGAGGCATGGCATGGTTGGACATCCTTATAACCTTTTTGTGTACCCCTTATACTATTAGCACAACATATAACACATGTCTATAGAATTGTCTTCCACATACCTTAGAGAAAATTAGAAACCCTGTAGGTGCACTTGAAACCAACCTTATATAATCTTGTTGTCTATCTTGCTGCTATAGTACATCGATAACAATGCTCAGGGAGATCACTCTTGTATACAATGGAATCAAGTAGTTCAACTAAGGGTATAATTTATCCACCTTAGTTAGTGTAATGAAATATTTGGCTGAGCATTGCTATTGGAAACCCTTTGGTATATTAGAGACATATAATAATTGACACACCTATGAACTTATAGCCATACAAATCCTAGATTCTTCCTACAAACCCTAGCTTATGCAATACATGAAACATAATTCCTACACATTTGTTAATATTAATGATTTGAAAATTTCATTAGTGCAATAATACTTAGCAAGTAGTGATACTCTGGTCTCCCCCTTGAATAAAAAAACAAAGCAAAAAAAAAATATGGGGCTTTCCAACACCATTGCGTGAGATCTAGCTCAACAAAATCCTTGTGTGATGTTGATCTCCATGGTGTCACTTTGCAATAACTATTTTTTTGTGGACCCGATAATACCATTACTTGTGAGCCCTCTCAAGAGTTTCTTCTTGGGACATTGGTTGTGTTGGGATCACTGTTGGTTAACCAAATGGAGCACTAGTTTTCCCTTTATTCCATAGTCAATGACCTATTAAAATATGCATAGGTTTCCTCCATTTGGATAAGGAATACTTGAAATGGTGGAAATTGTATAATAAAGCATATATAGGGGTCATTACATGGAGGAAATTTGTTGAAAACTTGTTTTCTCGATTCATGAGAAATACCAACTTTTTGGACCAGCTTGTGAAATTTCACCAAAAAATCATAATGGAAGAACATATTTTTTCTTTTGAATGGTATTCTTTTATAACATAAAATTTATTTTATGAATTCTTCAAGAAATGCTTTATCAGTTGTCTTAAGAAGGAAATCAGAGACTGTGTAAATATGAACCAACTTGCTTCTTGGTTGGAGGCTATTGATATTTCTCATCATGTACAAGTTATATCCTATGATAAATCCAATTGTCCCACCTTTCCTTAAAATCCCTACCCAAATATGGTGTCTCCTTAGTATCCTACCCCACCCCTTAAATTCCACAAGTTGACACATATGGAAATGGTGGAACATCAACTCAAGGGTATTTGTTGCAACTACAATGAAAAATATTGTTCAAGGAATAAATGTAAGGAAAAAAAATTACTTGTGGAATTTTTTGAGGTCATTATAAAGATGAAGTTGATGGTGAAAGCAAGGAAAAAGTCCCTCACATCATTGAGGAAGTTCCTCTTCCTAACTAATTCCATTAAGAACCCCAAATATTCCTTCATGCTTTGAATGGTCTTTCTTCTCCTCAACTCTAACATTGTTTGGCTATATCAAGCAAATAAAAGTCGTTATATTAATATATAGTGATATCACCCATCATTTCAGTCAGGTCCATGTTTTTGAAGAAACAAATTGCTATATCCATGCTATTAATGAATTTTAGGGTATGATTGCTAATGGGGGATCTATGAAATGTGGTGGGTAGCATGAAAATGTGAAACTTGAAACATGTGAGTATTCCTTGAAAAATCACTCATTTTCCATTGAAATAGGTCACTGCAATATTTTTTTTGGGTGTTGAATGGCTAAGAACATCAGGCCATATCACCATGGATTTCCAGGAATTACACGAGTTTTTAAAGGATGGCCATTCCTACATGATCAAAGGTCTCTAAGTAGGATCTCAAAAAACAATTAGCTACCACCATATAGAAAAGCCTTTGAAAAAGGGTCATTCTTGAATTATTTCACACTTATATTCTATTCAATCCTTTGAGGACACTTCTCATCTAGTTCATCCTGATTTTTAGTTAGTATTGGAAAAGCACCAACAAGTCTTTGAACATCCCCAAGGATTACAACCCTCATAGGGAGAACATGATCATAGAATCTCATTTCTTCTCAATATCCTACCACCCAATGTGCACCCATATCATCATCCTTTTGAAAAACAATAATGAAACTAAAAGGATTATACAATAGATATTAGCTATTGGTATCATCTTTCCTAGTACCAGTCGCTACTATTCTTTTGTTATCATGGTTCTTCAAAATAGAAGGCACTTAGTGAATGTGTGTTTATCTTAGAGTTATTAACACCTTGATATTCAAAGATAAATTTCCCATTTCGGTCATTTATGATCTCTTAGATGACTTAAATGGGGCACATATTTTCACCAAACTTGATCTTTGCTTGGGGTATCACCAAATTTTCATGAAGGAAGTTGATATTCCCAAAATAACTTTCTGCACTCATGAAGGTCATTACAAGTTTTTGTTCATTCCTTTTGGTATTTGTAATTCCCATACCACCTTTCATAGCTTCATGAACCACATATTTAAGCCATTTCTATGTCATTTTGTCCTTGTCTTATTTGATGACATCTTAGTCTACAACAAAACTTGGGTGGTATATGTGGCAGATGTGGATCAAGTCTTACAACTCCTCCACAATCACCAACTATTGCTCAAACATTTTAAATTTTCTTTTGGTTCTTTTGAATTTGAATATTTGGGCCACATTGTTAGCATATTCTGCATTTTGATCCCAAAACAATTGAGGCATTTAAATATTGGCCTCATCCTAAGACCCACAAAAGTCTGTAATTTTTTCTTAGCCTCACAGGTTACTATAAGAATTTTGTCCTGAACTATGGAAAAATTGCAACTTATCTCACCACCTTTCTAAAAAGGAGTGCCTTTAGTTGAACTAAGGAGGATGAAAAAGCTTTAAAAGATGATATACATGTGTACCACACCAGTCCTCACCCTACCTGAAATCAATAAGATTTATTTATTTTTAATGTGATGCCTTAGGAAAAGGGATTAGGGTTGTTTTAATGAAAGAGGGCCACCAATTTCCTTTACTAGTATGTAATTATGTTATGGAAACTTGAGCTAATCAATATATGAGAAGGAAATGTTGGTTATTCTTGATGTAGTTCATTAATGACATCATTACTTCATGTGTTTTTTGTTTATAAAATTATATATTAAAATATAACATCATAGCCTAAAATATTTTGGAACATCAAGTGTCCTCCTCAAAGAAACAAAAGTAGGTCACAAAAATGTTTGGCCATGAGTATGAGATTATCTATAATAAGGGAAGGGAAAATGTGACGACTAATGCTCTCTCTAGGAAGTATAATGAGGAAGGGTTCCTATTTTTCTTATCTTTCCTAGTTCCTAATTGGATATAGGTGGTAAGTTAATAATGATTAGCAAATGCCAAGATCATGCACATGATTCACTATATAAAAGATGAACCAAAGGCACATCCAAGTTACACTTGGCAGGATGATGAGATCCTCTATAAAGAACCTATTTTTCTAGTTTTGAATTCCTTGTTTAAATCCACAATGTTATCTAAATTACACTCCTCTCCTATAATATGTCATTTTGGGTTTTTGTAAGGTACCAGAAGGAAATATGCAGAGAAGCAACAAAATTATTACCAAAATTAGTGAATAGAAAGAGATGAAACATTAATCACAATGAAAATATAGATCCAAATGATGATACCTTTACTATCTTGAGAGAAAATTTCACATGCCTCTTCGAGGGGGAAACCTCCAACATAGTATATCTCTAGTACAAATGATTTCCAAGATAACCTTTTCCATTGTTTTCTACCCCTATTTATACTATTTCAATCCTATAGAGAAAAATCTAGAGGGATACCTTTCTAGAGGTGGAACCTTCCAGTAAGTCTTCTTACATTATACATGTTCACATTATTATATAGAACTTATTTACTAATGATGACCTTTGTTACATAGATTTTTTTTTTATTCTATCTACTTGAGGGGTTAGGGTGGTTAGGACCCTAATATAATCCCCCCCTCAAATAACAACCTTGTCCTCAAGGCTTGAGATGTGGGAATTTCTAGTGAATGGAGGTTGGTTCCTAAATTGTGCGCCGATAAAGACAATACTCGCATGTGTCTAGGACTACTTTTGGATGCAATCAAATGGATCCTTCCTATTCCAATTCTGGAATACCAGTTTGAATTTGGCACTTGGTTCCAATAATTTTATTTAATAATGACACATGAAAAACTAGATGGAGCTTAAAGTCAATAGGAAGAGATAACTTATAAGCCATGGGCCCAAATCACTTGAGGATTCTATAGGGGCCATAAAACTTTGGACCAATTTTCTTTGAGGGTGTAAATGTGTTGAAATTTCATAGAATAGATCTAGCTAGAAAATATGACACACATTTGCAGAGACATTGAAAAAGAGGAAGCAAGAGAGAAAGAATAGAAGAATTCTCATTAATTGTAATGAATAATGAATAATTTACACATGATATGCTTTTCATAACTCAACCAATGTGCACTAGAGGTGACACAAATGCACCATAGTGGTGGCATAGAGTGATCTAGACACACATTAGCAATTACATGAGTGGAATTCCACATGGTCTAGTCTCTCGGGTAGTTACGAGAGTGACCTGTCATCTAGCTAAGTTAATTAGTTTACCAGTCTTCAGTTAATTGACTGAAACATAGTGAAGTGAGGATGAGATCAGGGAATCATGGGTAATGCACTAGTCCGGTGATGACACCAAGGACAATGGGCATTAGCTGGTGATGATTGTAATGTTGCATGGTGACAAAACCAATGCAACATCTAGACTCCACTCAACTAATCAAACTAAAGTGAAAACTGAAGAGAATATTCTCCTTAAAATTTAGGAGACTGGATAAAGAGTAATAAGCATAGGAAAAACCTTAGTAAAAATAAATCCTAGGTGTGTGTGAAGTAGCTCCAACACCCCCCCTGAACATCACTATGGTGAAAATAAAGAATGGATCCCAGCAATGAGGCCATGTTAGGTACCCAAATACAAAATATACACTGAAATAAAGTGAGGAAAGAGGGAAAACCTCATGGGGAAAACCCCCCCTCAAGGTACAATGTATGTAAAATGAAGAATTGATAGTTGCTAGGCAACTGTGTCCTTCACTCCAAGATGAATTCATAGAGAATGTAACTTCTTCTCAGTGAAGGTCTTGGTGAAGAGGCCTTCTATCTATTATGCTAAAGGACAAAACTGTAGGTCAACGATACCATTGTGTACTAAGTCCCAGATGTAGTGCATGTGGATATCGATGTTCTTCATTCACTTCCTCTGAACTGGATCTATACAGAAATTCAGAGTGCTTTGGTTGTGACACCAGATGATGATCGACCGATGAAATTGAATGCCCAACTTTGTGATAAAATGTTGTAGCCACATAGCCTAAATGGTTATGTTAACTACCTCTTTGTACTCTGCCTTTCCTGAAGAAAGAGAAATAGCAACCTGCTTTTTTCTCGATCAACAGATAGGCCCGAAACAAAGAGTGACTAAGTAACCATATGTGGTCTTGTGATCAGTGTTATCGCCAACCTAGTCAGAATCAGTGAACCCGATGAGCTCCAATGTAGAGTTTGTTGCATAATGAATCCCAAAGGTGATGGTTCCCTTTATGTATCGAATAACATGCTTTGCATCCTTCCAATGTACCTCATGTGGCTCCTGCATGAACCTGGAAACTGCACCAACTACATAGGATAGGTCTGGTATGGAGTGTGCGAGTTACAACAAGCTCCCCACTAGCTGTCTGTATAGTGTGTTTTCAACTAGTGGAGTGTACCTGCCATCGTCAAGTTTGAATTATGATAGGAAAGGAGTCGGAGAAGACTTGTAGGCTATCATGTGAAATCTCTCAAGGAGATCTCGTGCATACATGTCCTGAGATAGTTTGATTCCTGATGCATCCTAACTGATCTCAAGTCCAAGGAAGAAGTGTAGTAGACCCATGTCTTTCATTAAGAACCTGTCATGTAGAATCCTCTTGACTACAACAATCGTTGAAGTCGAGAAACTGGTGATCAATAAATCATCAACATAAGAGTAGAAGTGAATCAGCCATCCTAAGCATGTAGATATTTGGGTTTGATTTACAACGTACAAAGTTATGTGACAATAGGTATGATTCAATCTTGGCATACCATGCCCTCATAGCCTGCTTGAGGCCATAAATAGATTTCTTTAGTCGACAGACCAAAGAGAAATCCCGCATAAATCCCTTGGGTTGCTCCATATAGATCTCCTTAGAGAGATCACCGTAAATAAATGCATTCTTCACGTCCATCTGATGGAATTCCCACCCCTTGGTTGTCACAATGGAAAGTGCCAAATGTATGGAATCCATATTCTCTACTGGAGCGAAGGTCTCATCATAGTCAATTCCATGCACCTATTGAAAGCCTTTGGAAACTAGCCTGGCTTTGTATATGCTAATATGTCCATCCGTTGTGCTCTTGGTCTTGTAGAACCATCTACACCTGACAAGTTTCCTTCTAGAAGGAAGGGGAACCAGATCCTAATTCTGGTTCTCGAGGAGGGAGTCGTACTCCTCCTGCATGGAAAATTCCCAAAAGGGATTTCCAGAAGCCTTGCCATAAGACTGTGGATCTGAAGACTGAACCAATAAAATATTCCTGGAGGGAAATGGTTCAGTGGAAGTGAGTGAAATAGGAGGCTCCTATAAATTAGATCGAGTCCTCCTAGTATCGGCTAGATCACCAACAAGATCCCCTGCATCCTGAAGAGTAGTCTGGGACCACTTGGGCCTCTGCTCTGGCTCTACATATGCATCTGGATGCACTGAATATGCATCTAACTGTACTGAATCTATATCTTGATCATATGAATCCTATGAATCAAAACTTTTGTCTAAATAAGAGTTGACATGTGTATGCTCATCATCTTGGGTAGGTGGAAGAATGAAGGTGTCTTCATGTGGTGGTTGAGGTACATGCGAGATGCTTTCCATGAATTGGACACTTCGCTTAATGATGAGCCGATCCAAGGAAATATTAATAAGTCTGTATCCATTCACACCATTAGGGTATCCAACAAATTAACACTATGTTCTCTATGGATCAAGTGTTTTCCTCTTTTCAGAGGGAATCAGGGCCCATGCACTTGAACCAAAAATATGAAAGCGGTTCACTTTTGGTTTGAGGCTGCTCCAAGACTCATAGGGGGTCTTATCCTTGAAATATCTATGGGGAGATATGTTTTTGATGTAGGTTTCACAATTAAGTGCTTCGACCCATAATATTTGTGGAAGTGACTTTGCATGTAGCATGAAATATGCCATCTCTTTTAGAGATCTATTTTTCCACTCAACAACTCCATTTTTCTTCGAAGTATAGGGATCTGTGCGCTATAACTAAATCCCTGCCTCATGAAAAATATTCTAGATCTCATGGTTGACATACTCTCCCCCGTTATCAGTTCAGAGGAATTTGATTTTCTTTCCTGACTGTGTCTCAACTAGGGCTTTGAAATATTTGAGGTGTTGAAAGACCTCTGATTTTTTCCTAAGTAAATCCATGTGAAACGTGAGAAATCATGAACCAAAATAAGAACATAACTCGCTTTGTTGATTGATGGATGCGGAAAAGGGCCCATGAGGTCACTATGGATCAGATATAAAGGAGAGGAAGCTCTCTGAGTCTTTCCTTTGTCGAATTTCTCTTGAGAGTGTTTTCCAAGAACACATCCCTCATAGATTCCTTTGGAGAAATGGATGTATGGTATACCATAAACCAATATTTTCTTGATAATATGTTGCATATATCTGAAATTCAAATGCCCGAACCTTTCGTGCCATATCCTACTACTTTCATCAATAAATTCAGAAAATGTATACAATCTAGATTGATGATTTACCTCATCGGTAGAAACCATGGAATTGGTTTGCATGTCATAGATGTCCACTACATTAGGTGTGAATATGAATTTCTTTTCGGTGCTAGAATTTTTCATCTGATACACAGGGAGAATATTGACAGAAAGTTTGGGAACATGAAACACATTCTCGAAGCTTCCGTTGGTGAGTTCAATCCTTCCTTTGTCGGTGACCTCGACTGAAGAGTTGTCCCCCATAAGAACAAGAGGACCTTTGCATGCATCCAATGAATAATATACTTTTTTTGTGGCAACCACGTGATGTAATGCTCCCAAATCTACGATCTAAGAACCGAGAGAGGAGTTGATGGCAATCAAGGCATGGCTAGAATTTCCTTTCTTGGGATTCTTATTTTCTGGCTTCTTCTTATTGGCACCCTCGGGGATGAGATATCCAAGGTTGTTTTATGAAGTATTTGATTCATTAGATATATTTGTTTCTACATGCATGTGGATTCTAGATGGAATCCTTTATGACAATATGTGCATTTATCCCCTTTTCTTCCATTTCCGCCTTTGGATCCGGTGGCATCGGTGAAGGGTTTTGAGTACCCTTCCTTCTTCGGATTTGCATGAGATTTCCTTTTGTATTTATATTTATATTTATGATATTGATGTCTTCCATCTTGCATAGTAAGTGCATGCACCTTTGGGCCTTTGATTGTTCCCATGTTTATGAGCTTGGTTTGCTATTTTGTCAGGGATTCGATAAATTCCTCAAGAGAAGCCATCTTCCAGGTGGCTCCAGAGGTGAATTTGAATGAATGGAATGTGGATACAAACACATATAATTCCAGACCAAGTTTTTAAATAATGGTGAGAACCATTTGTTTCTCCTCCTTAGATTTATCAACCCCGCAATCTTTGAGTTGCGATAGTAAATCCTTATATTTTGTAAAGCAATCTTGGAGATTGTTAAAGATTTTTGGATCCAATGTGAGAAATTCCACCTTGAGAATGTGTCCCCTCATCAAATCCTATTTTCCAAATATCCATTCCATGGTGGTACATCATTCATTGGGGTTTTTACAGGAATATATGTGAAAAAGGAGATCAAGAGAAATGAGACTGCGAATTGTTCCAAATGCTTCATCCATTTGATTTAGATACTTGGATTTTTCTATGGCTGATGTCGGTTCTGTCTCTATATTCATAGTTAACTTGTACAATCCTCTTATTCGAATATGGATGACCATCTTCTTCTTCTATGCAAAGAAGTTGTAAGGTGTAAGAATGAATTATTTTGGGAATTCCATTTTTCCGTTGTCTTCAATCTTTGGTACCTGGAAAAATAATTTGGAGTAGCTTTTCTTAGAAGTCCATCGACTCTAATACCATGTAAATTTGTTGAAACTGCACATAATATATCTATATAGAAAATACCACACACATTTGCAGAGAGAAATTGAGAAAGAAGAAGCAAGAGAGAAAGAATAGAAGAATTCTCATTAACCGCAATGAATAATGAATTATTTGCACATGATATACTCTATATAAATCAACCAATGTAAACTGGAGGTGAATCCAATGATCCATAGTGGTGGTATAGAGTGATATGGACACACACCAATGGTTATGAGAGTGAACTACCAGCTAGTCTAGTCTCTCGGGTAGTTACGGGAGTGAACTGCCACCTGGCTGAGTTAACTAGTCTACCGGTATTCAATTAACTTAATGAAATAGAGTGAAGTGAGGAGGATATGAGGGAGTCATGGGTAATTCACTAGTATGGTGATGATACCAAGGAAAATGTGCATTAGCTGGTAATGATTCCAATTTTTCATGGTGACAAAACCAATGCAGTATCTAGACTCCACTCAACTAGTCAAACGAAAGTGAAAATTGAAGAGAATATTCTTCTAGAGGAATATTCTCCCTAAAATTTAGGAGACTGGATAAAGACTAATAAACATAGGAAAAAACTTAGGAAAAATAAATATTAGGTGTGTGTGAAGTAACTCCAATAGAGGGAAGTTTTATTATAAGGTTGGAGATGAAGAAATACTTGATTCCCTTCAGAAAAGTGGCATTCAAAATGACATTGATCAACTTGTTTCTTCATGTGACTCTGATCTAGGACCAAATTATATTTGAGGGTACGTAGAATGTTACATTATACTGTAAGGGTTCTGTCAACCTCTTGCACCTTGTAAACATCGGGAATATAAGATAATACAGAGGGGGGATTTTGACCATAGATCAAGCCAAATGGAATCATGTGAGTAGCACCATGGTAAGATGTATTTTACCACCTTTCAACTAGTGGTAACCACTGAGCCCATTGATATTTTTTTTGGATGTGAAGCGCCACAAATATGCTTCCAATCACTTGATGATAAATTATTTCTGACCATCAGTCCGGGGATGATAGGCAGTGTTGAGATGAAATTGAGTTCCTTGGAGATTTAACAATTCTTTCTAGAAGTTTCTTGTGAAATTTGGATCATGGTTGGAAACTATAGAATGGGGATTCCATGGAGTTTGAAGATATTTTCCATGAAAAACTTGAGCCATTGTGGAGGATTTGATGGGTGTTGGAGGGAAAAAAAATGAGCATATTTGGAAAGGCTTAAACAAAACCATGATGATTGATTTATTACCAAATTTGGGTAATCCAACACTAAATTCCATAGAGATATATGCTCATATAGTAGGTGGAATAGGGAGAGGTTGTAGTGTGCATGGAAGATTTATTATTTCTCCCTTGTTGCGTTTTCAAGTATGACATTTGGCCAAAATAGTGTGAATGTCCAGCTTCATGCCTTCCCTAAAAAATGAACTTTTGATCCTTTCATATGTTTTGTGAAAGTAAAAATTCCCTACTATTGGAGAAGCATGAATTTTAGAGAGAACAATGGATTTAAAGTGGGACTGTTTTCTCAAATACAAGAGGCGTTTATAGCGAAGCTCCTCATTTTCCCAAGAGTACCCCAGAGATGTATGAGGGTATTGTTGCAACTATTGGATCAAACTATAAAGTTTGGGATATTGGAACCATTCCTGGTGAATGACCTTTATCCAATTGGCTACAATGAAGGAGAGTGAAAAGAGGGGCCCATCCTCTTCACATTTCCTAGAAAGAGCATCAACAACCACATTTTATTTTACCTTATTGTAAATGATCTCATAATCATAGCCAAACATTTTGGTTGCTTAGGGGATGAAATTATTTGTTCTAAAAAATATTTGAGGCTATGATGATAAGTTTTAATTTGGAATCATTTCCTAAGAAAGTAAGGATGTCAGAGATCCACTGCATGCAAAATAGCTAACATTTCCCTTTCATAGGTGTATTTTCCCAAATGTCTCTCAAAACGTTGTTTGCTAGTGAATGTCAAAGGTCTGCCATCTTGCATGAGAATGACTCTAAATCATTTCCTAAAATCATCACATTTCAAAACAAAGGTCTTTGTGAAGTGAATCCTTTCTAGAATAAGAGTTGTACACATAGCCTCTTTCAAAGCTTGGACGGATTTATCAAGAACCATATTCTAATTGAAAGCAATTTTTTTAAGGAGAGTAGTGAGTGGGGCTATAATGTTTCCATAATTATGAACAAAATTGTGATAATATCTAGTTAAACACATGAAACCTCTCAAAATTTTAAGAGTTTTAGGACAGGGCTAGTCCTTCATATATTCTATTTTCTTAGGATCTACATAGACACCATCCTTACTTTATCCACATGGGAAAGATGGGCTTGGAAAGTTTTACTATAAATGAGGACACCATCTAAGAATACTAGTACTAACAGAGGAAAGGGAAGAAGACATGATTCGTGAGGATTTGGAATGTGGAGGGGGAATTACATAGGCCGAACGGAATGAATAAGAACTCATAATGGAATTCATGAGTATGAAAGAAAATTTTTGGAATATTGACTCATTTCAGTTAGGAACACCATTTGTTTCACTCGCTCATTGCCAAAACTATGTAATCAACAGATGGTGAAACTATCTATCATTACAAAAACTATGTAATCAACAGATGGTGAAACTATTTATCATTGAAACAACTATGTAATCAAAAAATGGTGACTAGTATTCCTCTTGTTTCTTGCATAGATGACATTTGTGTCAGTTGTTCTCTCGACAAACATCATTGTGACAATTTTGAGAAATGTGCCTCTTGGCATGCCTAAGTCCCTTTGTAGCTTGTTCATGGCGACTTTTGTGGTCCTATTTCTTAAATTTCATTGATTACATTTCTAGACATACTTGGGTTTACTTCTCAAAAATTAATAGTGAAGTGTTTGGAAATTTTTTGTCCTACAAGGCCCTTGTAGAAAAACAATCTGGTCATCAAATTCAAAGGTTAATAACAAATAATGGAGGAGAATATGTAAACAACAATTTTACAAGTTATTGCACTACAAAGGGCATTCAAATGCAACAAACTGTTCCATATACACCACAACAAAATGGCATTGTTGAGAGAGAAAACCACAAATTAAAAGAAATGGCTAATTGTATGATCCAATCTAAGGGATTAAGTCTTAATTATTGGGTGGAAGTCATTAAATGTGAAAATTGCATAGTAAATTGCACTCCCACAAAGGCTATAAAAAATATAACTCTGGAATAAGCATGTAATAAAATTAAGCCATATGTAAGTCACTTTTGTGTATTTGGTGGTGTAGCATGGGCTCACATTTCTGATGAGAAAAATAAATATTTATAGCCTAAAAGTGAGAAGTGTATTTTTGTTGGATATTATGAAGATGTAAAAGGTTGCAAACTTCTTCAACCTCATTATAATGAAATTATTATTAGAATATATGGTAAATTTGATGAAAATATCTTTGCTTGCGATCATAATTCAATGTTTTTTCCTTCTTTGGTCTGTAACACTTATTTGACATTTGTGCCATATTTTGTTCCTATTGTGGTTTATTTTTCTTTATATGATGACAGTGAATATGAAAATACACGTTCGCCTTCTCACCTTCCTCTAGATAAGTCCATTGAACATGAACCTGCAACAACACCACAACTTTCCTGATGGGTTCATTCAACTTGAGAAACAACTGGTGATCTTGTCGATGATCCTTCATATCAGAATCATAAATATTCATAGTTCCAACATGTCTCTTCTCTTTTGTCTCATTTTTAAGAGACTCATTATCCAAAGATATATTTGTATAATCTTAAGGTCATCCAGATTGGGATACAACAATGAATGAAGAGTATCATTCTTTAATGGAAAATTATACTTGGGATCTTGTACCTCTTCTGAAAGGAAAAAAAACTCATCGTATGCAAATGGGTCTATAGAACTAAGTATAAATCAGATGGAAGTGTTGAAAGATGTTTGAAAATTGGTTTTCATTGATTTCAACCCTAGAAGAAGTCTATAAGACCCTAAAAGTGATTTAGTTATCATTGATGTCAACCCTAGAAGAAGTCTAGAATCCCTAGAAGTAATGGGTTTATTTGAAGGAATCTTTAAAGTGGTCCTCTTATGGCATAGATCTAACCATGGCCCTCACATGAATATCCTTTGAATAATCCAACAAGAAACCATAGTGGTTAAGAAAAAAATTTACAATGTATGGTCAAAGAATCTTTGAGAATATGGTTAGTAAGCCCTAGAGGTGTGGTCATGAAGCCTAGATTTGTTTGAAGAAAAATAATATGAAGGACATTGTAATTACATATAAAATTCCAATTGATTGATATTCCTCATCAAGATGTTTCCAACGGTATTTGGAATGCCACGTGGTTCCTCATGATCGAGAAGTTATGCCCTCTTAAAGATGAAGCCACGAAGTTTGGTCAAGAAGCCCTAGATCTAAGGATAAGAAATTACAAGTCGGTGCCAAAATTAATTAAAGGATAAACATTGTTGCAAACAAGAACTTAGAGGTCGGACCTAAATTCATGTAATGGAGGTACTTGAAAAGTATAAATACCCATCAATAACATCTCATTTTATATCAACCAAGTGTGATATCAAGTAAGGATGTGATCTATTAGTGAAACTGAAGTAATGGAGGAGTGCAAAGGAGACAAGCCTTAGAGCCAAATATTGGAGAAGGGTTTCTGAAAACACTATTTCATCAGACCGACACGGGTTAGGTATAGGGCATCTCGCAAGGACCCCGCAGGTTTCACCATAATCGAGGCACCACTAGTTGCCTAGTTTATTCTAGCGAGGTTGAGGAAAGTTTAAGGAAGGGTTTGAATATGGTGCTATCTTCTTGATGCTAAAGTTAAGGAACGTCTAATAGACTGATATCTTATGTACCAATTTGTTACATGACTATAGGTATGTATTTATGTATGTTTTGATGGTTATATCTTGGAAAATTATGGTATATGCTTTAAGGCATATATTGGAGGTATTTGGAACATGGAAAGAGGCATGTCTTATTGATTTTAGACATATGATTTGAGAGACATGGGACATGGTTTGTTGTACATTTTGGAGATCGATATCATGGAACTAAGAAAAGTGAGAAAATCACTTGTTTAGAACCAGAGGGTGTAGAATTTGTTGAGGCTTATCCTAAAATATTGTAGAAATTCAGAGATGCAGGGTGGCTTAACTTCTATTCAATACTTCAGGGTTATCATGAAAAAATTTCCATGATTTTTGTACAAAATTTCGATGGTTTCGAGACAGTGGTGGGAAAGGTTCTGATACATGTAACACAACATTCGATTGGGACAACATGTAGGTTATCAGTGTATGGAGAGAGATGGTAGAAGAAGGATATGTTGCATGTAGAAATTGTAAATTATTTTTTACTTCCAGAACGACAAAGCCCTAGATGGAGTCAGGGTATTCCACAGAGCTAGATGAAGAAAGAATGGCATACTACTTTAATGGTTATTTGTAGGTACATTACATGTGAAGGGAAATTTTCCCTTGTCCATCTTTATCATATTAGGTTGCTAATGCATTTGAATGGTGATAGTCCTCTATGTTTTCCTTTATTTTTATTAAAGAGTTTATCAAAGATGTCTAAAAGGATACATACCCACCCTAAACTGCTAGTAAAAGTTTTTTTCACCAAAGAATGATGAAAACCTTGGTTATGTATGATTTGGGAGAAGTCTAATGTTATTGGGACTGGTTAATTGAATCTCTTAAACTTGAACAACAAGAACCCAAGCATAAAAATTCACTAGAGAAAAAATTTTAGAAAGAAAAGAAGGTTCCTGAAACCCATGTTGTTACAGTGAAAGAGAGTTCCCCTGTAGCCAGAGTAACCCGATCCAGCAAAAGGAAGTTATAGTAACAATAGGAGACTGAAGAATTAAAAGATAATTCCCCTGTATCCAGGGTGACCATAATGCAGAGAAAGAAGTTAAAAGCAGAGTCAGGGATGGAATTTCAAATTCAGAATAAATCTCTCAGTCCAAAAGAGAAACATAAAAATTAGAAAGGAATACAGGTCAGGAGATCGACTAAGTAGAAGATTGAACAGTCCATACAAGATGAAACCATAGTAGAAGTTAAAGGTAAGAAATAGAGAAATAATGAGAAAGGTAAGCAAATTTCATAGCACCCAATGAGGCATGTAACTAGGGCAACAAAAAAACTAAGTCTGAACTTTGAATCTTTAACCAAGTCCTCTTTGAAACGAGACCATTTGACTACTCTTAAAGACAATCTAGAGAAGGCTGAGATCAAGAAACAATTTAAATACTTTCCAGAGACAAAAGAGATACATGATGCATCAACAAAGAAAATATAAAAATATGCATGAAAAGAAGTGCGCTACTGAAACCTTTCTGTAGCTTGTTGTTTTTTCATGTTTTAGACACCAACGTTGGGAACATTCTCCGAGAAACTAGAGATGATTTTTTAAAAAATGGAAAAGGTTTCTGTCAAGAACATATTGATCTAGAAAAACCTCTCTCCATTTTGAAACAACTATCACAGTTTGAGAGATTTGAATATATATTTGAGGCCTATTTTTCAAAATTTCATAATAAATGACTTTTTGTTTTAGTCACTAATTTTGGGCAAGGTTTTAGAGAATTTGAAGATGAATTTTAAAAAACCGAAAATTTTTTTTGTTCGGGATAGACTGATTTACAAAAACCTCTCTCTGATTTTACACTTGTATCATGATTTTGGAGATACAAAGATATATTTGGACCCTATTGTTCATGAATTTTCCATATTTATTTTCCTAAAATAACTCATAAACAACAATTTATGAGCCACCTCATCAATTCAACTTAGAGATCAGATCTTATTTCCTCCTTGATTATTTCAAACTATAAAATAAATATGGATGAGGAGGTTTTCAGATCCATTTCTTTTGGATCTTGATAATTATGTACTTTTTTCTATATAAACTCTGCAGAAGGAGAAATTATGGAGGGGGAAGTAGTGATATTTTTGAAGAAAACTTTGTTTTCTGATTGTAAATACTAAGACTTATTACATTTTGTACTAAATGGAAAAGGATATATGATGGTTATAATCCTCTTCTTGTCTTTTTTCTTCCTTTTCTTACTTGAATTCATATTTATCTTTTGTGAAGAATTTGATATATCTTGTTCATGATTTAAGCTAATGAATATTTTTCTGATTCCTTGTTCATAAACTGATTTGTGTTTAAGTATATGCTCTTGTTCTTGAATGATATTTAGGATCAAGGATTTCCTATGTGAGTGGAAAGATTGGAAACTTACATATTTTTGTCTTTCATGTTATAATTTGTTATCTAATTCATCAGGTTGACTACCAGTTACCAAGAAAGTGTGATAGGAATTTGTTCTTGTTATCTGAGATTCATATTGTTATTTTACCCATTTCTTAACCTTCAAACGAATTTCAAAACCCAATATAAATTTATCTATAAAATCTATTGCAATAATTTGATGATGCCCTAGCTTTCCCTTTAGCATTCAAGTGCAACTTTGGCGACTAACATAAAAAACAGTGGTTATCCTTGATAGTGTTAAAATAATAAAATATGAATTTGACCGAATAAATTCTAACCATTATTTGATTATTTTATATTTTTTTGAATAAATTAAAGAGGAAAAAGTCATAAAAGTGTTTTATAACTTTAATTAAATGACAATAACATTAGGAGAAGTGGTTTCCTAAGTTATTTTAAGGGGAAATGGTGTGAAAGTGGGTGTAGACATGGGATACATGTACTATAGATGGTGTATTTTGGTAATCCTATCAATTTGGGCTAGGTTAGAATTATTTTGGTGATAATAGATGCCTCCTAATGTATGAGGTTAGGAGCACATTGTATGACTGAATTACATTATAGTTTTATTTCAATGGGAAATGGGTTAGCCAAAGAGAGAGAGAAAAATTCCATGGGAAATAAATAAGGGTATCCACCATTGAAGAGGCCACATAAAATCACCTTTCAACAAAAGGGTCACAAGGTGGTGAGGTACATAATATCAATGGGACGAGGTAGGAATACCCATACTTGTCGAGGTAACTCATGATAACAATAATGAGACAATCAAGAGGTCTCAAATACAACATGGTACTAACAAGATATGGCTAGAAAATATCAAGATGACATAATTAGTCTCATATGCATAGATCTTGATGGAAATATTTGAGGTACATGCATACAATGTAGGAACCGAGTACATAAGAACTAATTCCCTCGAGCTATAGAAAGGGGCTAGAAGCAACCTAAAAATCCTTGCTAAAAAATAATGGAGCCCCAAAGATATGTCATGAGCTAACTGGAGGAAAAATCAACTCGAGGGCTCTAATAATGGTGGGACAAAGCCAATAAAATCTATGGAACTCCAATTGAGGTGAATCATACATGCATGTACAAATCTCAATGGTGAGATGATGATTTGAATTTGAGCATGTGAGATCCTACCAATTCTAAGAGAAATGCTGACTCTCTCAGCTTGGTCCAAGGTAACCCATCGATGGAGTGGATATGTGTTGGAAAGTTGGTTGTCATTGATTTCAACCCTTGGAATATCCGATATAACCCAAAGTTGTGGTCAATATTTATGGTGAGTTCAATCTCATTGATTTCAACAAGAGTGGTTGATGTTACCAGATGTGATGGGTTCATTTTATGAAGTCTACACGAAACCCCATAGGTGTGGTCATGAGACCCAAATTTGTTTGAGGAATAAGGACACAAAGGACACTGAAAATGCAGGTAACACACTCATAGATGCATAGTCCTCATTGTTTAGTTCATGGTGATAGGTGGTACACCACGCAGTTCCTCACAGTTAGGAAGATATGCCCTCATGAAGTTGGAAGCCCCGAAGAATGGTTAAGAAGCCCCTAGTTGGTTACAAGTCTTTAATGAAGGGGTAAAGTTGTTGCAACAAGAAATTTCAAGAAGCCCTAAGATTAAAGAGAGATGTTACTTGGAAAAATTATGAATACACCTCAAGGAGTCTCTCATAAGTACATACATGCATTCATTGAATATCTATCTTATGAGAATATTTTGGTATATTGGAGAATCTGAGGTCGATTCTGAGGCATCAGAGAAAGTGCGAAGGAAGAGTGAAATTTTTGGAGCTGTAAAGAGCTAGGGTTTTTTTGTAACCCTCATTAAGCAGGCCCTTGTGGGTCAGCTTGAGGGTGCCCCGCAAGGCACCCCCACAGGTTTACTAGGGCACGTCATGCGATGTCTCATGTGAGAGGGAGTCTTAGTCTCACGAGTCTAAGGAAAATTTGGTATAGATGTTGGTACCATGCTATTGAAGGCTATGGAAGAGTTACATGTCAGTATTACAATACAACAAGTCAGCTACAAGTTATAGGTATGCTTATCTGAATATTTCTTATGCTTGGTTATGGTAAGGTACATGCTTAATGCATGGTGTTGATGGTATGTGATATGGTACATACATTGTTAGAAGTGAACTATTGACTATTTTGATATCTGGTTTGGTATGGTAATGTTATCACATTTTTGAGGTACTTCTTGATATGGTACATGGTTGAGGTACATGGTCTATGGATGATTGGCATGTTGTTTGAGTAATATGGTTGATGATATGGTGCATAGTTAGAGGCACATGTTGGTGATCTTTGTACATGCTTAGGTACCTTATTGGGGCACTTCATTGTTGATATCTTATGGTACATGATGCATGGGATGATTGAGACATGTGATGAGTGATATGGTATATGGTTGAGGCACATCTCATGGTACATGATTTATGGTGCATGTTGGTACATGGTTGATGGTATGGTACACGTTTGGTACTCGGTTGATGTATGATATGGTATATGTTTTGGTGCATGGTTGATACACAGTTTGGTATAGGTTTTGGTGCATGGTTGGTGCATGGTTTGCTATAGGTTTTGGTGCATGGTTGATGCATAGTTTGGTACAGGTTTTGGTGTATGGTTGATGCATGAAATTTCTTATTATATTAAATTATCTACTCTCATAAAAAATTACATTCGGTTAAATACATGGATGATTTACATTGTTACATTGAACGACTAGGTGTAATCAATTGGTATATTTGTTTAAATAATACAATACATTATTGTAGTTATATTCATATGCAATAATTAAAATATTAAAATCAATATTATTATTAAAAAATTTTGAATTTCTAATGATTATTTAACTTTTTGTTAAAAAACAAGAAGTTTCATTTGCATACCCATAATGTGGAAAAAATCAACATTAAAACATATTATTTCATTATATTCATTTGAACTCAATGATGTAGTTCATAACTATATATGAACTAGTACAATAAATTATAATAAAAGCACCCATGCTCTATGCATACAATTATATCCACATTGAAGTTGTAGTTCATAACTACATATGAATGAGTACAATAAATTATAATAAAAGAACTAATGCTCTATGCATAAAATTATATCCACATTGATGTTGTAGTTCATAACTATATATGAACTAGTACAATAAATTATAATAAAAGCACCAATGCTCTATGCATAAAATTATATCCACATTGACGTTTTTAAATATGTAATAAGCATTGGTGCTTTCATTATATACTAGGGCTTTAGAATATTTATGTGTTGGTGCATAATATTTAATTTTAAAGTCTTGGTGTGCATTAAGATGTGGTTTTCTAATGTGTATTATTGATAGAAGCATCCCAACCATTTCAATATCTAAAAAATGTGCAACTAGTTCAAAAATAAGTTGTATGCATTGATGCTTAGAATAGGTATTTTCAATGCATCGATGTATTATATATAATGTTCACATTGGTTTTCCATATCCATATAAGTGTATCGATTTAAAAATAAAAAATAAAAAGTCTCTGTTAGAACTTTAAACCATCTATAATTTTTAGTTATAGTGAAAACCCATCAAAATCTCTTCTACAACCCTTACTACTAATTGTAGACGTTTTAGTGGATGTTTTCTTAATAACTTTTATCAATCTTGTAATACTAAAAGTCTCCACAAAAACCTCTACTAAAAAGTGTTTTCCTTATAATAGAAGATTAAAAAAGAAAATGAATAAATATTTTTGTAACTCCTCCTTCCTTCTTCCCACATATATATAAAGAAACTCTAAAAAATAAATGTGTAATATGGGTTTCAAACTCCAATTGAAAAAATATAATTGAGAGAGTATAATACACTCACACAAAACTTGTGATAAAGAATTAATCCATGAATTTGTATTCATTACGTTTATATCTACTATTATATTTTCCAAAAAGGAACTTGAGAAGAGGAGTGTGTAATATGGGTTTCAAACTCCAATCGATAGAATATAATACAGTAACATAAAACTTGTACTAAAAGAATTAAGAATTAATCCATGAATTTAATTAATCCATGAATTTGTATTCATTAAGTTTATATCTATTATATTGTATTGTCCAAATTCAAAATGAATCAATGAATGTACAATTTTGAATTTGTTAACTACTTTCATAAGTATATACTTATTGGAAATACTTCTATAGGTATATATCTAAAGTATATATCTATTGGAAATGGTCAAAATTAATGATTTTTTAATTACAGATAATTAACATAGGTAATTAAGATGATTATCATAATAATAATAATTCACTTTAAATTTAAATATTTATTACATTTAAATATTTTACTATACTTTGTTTATGGACAAAATTAATGACTTTTTAATTACAAATAAATAAGATGAATAATTAACATAATAATAATGATTCACTTTAAATTTAAGTATTTATTGCATTTAAATATTTTAATATACTTTGTTTTTTATTTATGTTTTTTTGTTTTTTTATTTAGGTCTTTTTAATGGGATGCTTTAGCATTCCTTACCAGGTGTCAATTGATTGGTTAGTAATTTTTTTTTATAGTCGTATGTCATGCCATCTATTTGAAAGCTAGATTGAAAACTTTTAGACTGTAATTGTTTTGTTTTGTTATAGGAGATTTTATTAAAAAATGCTTTAACTTTCTTAAAAAAAAATACGAAACTGTAGAAAAATCCTCTTACTAATAAAAATAATTTTCTATGGTTTTAATATCAATATTAGTTCAAGTTACATTGGATTTAATATTATTAATATCAATATTAGTTCAAGTTCCATTTGATATAATTTTACTAATAAAAATATTTTTTTATGATTTTAATATTAATATTAGTTCAAATTACATTGGATTTAATTTTACTAATAAAAATAATTAGGTTGATAGGTGTACACCTATTGGCAATGGCCAGAATTAATGATCTTTTAACCTTATTTAACTTTAAACCCTAATCTGATGGATATGCATTCAAGATACTAGCATATTCTTAGTCGTCCTCCAAAATCAATGAACCAGATTTATTGCTCATAAATTCCTTGCATTTATAGACATATGTTAACATGTTTACTTTTTTACATTTACCTAAGAATACTTAAAAAATTACTGTGCGCATATATAATTGACACGGTTCAATGATTAATATGTATGCATGCCACGTTTGAGAATTTAAGTTTTTTACACAAAGCGGCATGCATGCATGCACGGGGAAGGGCGCTTTATAGACAACTTCATGCACGCGCACGACCTGAACCGCCACGCATTCTCTCAGCTACCCATATGCATTCTAAAGAATTACAGTGGGGATCTGTGGTCAAACTTTCTGGCCAAAGCAATCGGTATTACAGTGGGGATCGGTGCTCAAACTTTCTGGCCAAAGCAATTACAGTGGGGATCGGTGCTCAAACTTTCTGGCCAAAGCAATCGGTATGTAAGAATTACAGTTTTTATAATTTATAGACAGTCATGCACGTTAGACACAACAGCTTGCAGGCTAATGTTTTCCTAATGTATATGTGCATGTCTCTTCAGTATCTCGGCCCTGATCTCAAAAGCGACAACATCAATCTTGAACGTGCATTTGATTATCTAACTTGGCGCCTTTTTTTTGGAATAGGTATGTACTCAAAAAATTATACCTGCACAATAGTTTAAATTATACTTGCATAGAAACTGCCTACGCCATTAAATAGACTGGACAAGCCCCCGCACCAATGAAAAATGGTTCATCATATACGTTTGTGTTTAAAAATAAAAAATTACAGACATAGGTTAATATAACGTATTAAAAAGTATTTTATGACTGGTGAAGGCCAATAGGGTTTCCCTGCGATTAAGCCTGCAAGGTTTAATCGCAAGGAAACCTGGTACGCGAGGGAAACCCTATCAGCCTTCACCAGGTTTAATTGTGGTGCTAATATATTTACATGCTCACATGGAAGTATGGTTTAAACTATTGCAGGTTTAATCGCAGGTGGTGCCAATAGGTTTCGAATTTTGTTGGTCTTTGTAAATTCAAATTTTGTTGGTCTCTGTAAATTCTATCAATATATTCGTATTTAAAAGGTGTGTGGTCTTTTCTAAACTTATTAGCAAGTCTAACAATTAGATATTCTTTGGGTCACTGTCTTATTCCATTTGAATTTCCTGAGCTTGACTTCTTTCATAATCGCTACAATTTTTTGGTTTTAAAATTTGTATTCCTTCACGTCTTTCTTGAGATTTGATTCTTTTGACAGAATTTAAGAGATCAGCCATAACACGAAAATTACACACAAATAATATTATATTGCTATCTTAAACATAACACAGTACACATATATATAGTTGGATTCAGATCCAACTGATTCCACTCATGGAGGGATAGGTTGAGAGAATATCTCAACAACTCCTACAAATCTTCAACCAACTCCAAACCAATCCCTAAATTAATCATTAATTCTAACACCCTCCCTTAATGATTACATTACAAATAAACCACATATTACAATTCTCAAATTACAACATATATCTGTCTGATCTGGTCTTCATCAGCACTCTCACCCACTCTGAAATCTCCCGGTTTACGCTCTTTCTTCTCCACAACTTCGAGCTTCCCTCTCGACCCATTTAAGATAAAAACACT
>JZKD02S1618963.1:8702-21944 GCA_000966675.3 Picea glauca
TAAGTCGAGATATTTCCTCCATAACACTAATGAGTTCTCCTTCCATGTCTACTACAACTTCACATTTTTCTTTGTCTATTTTTTCTTGATCAGATTTTTGTTTCTCCAAATCCATGAGAATTTTTCCATCTTGAATTGTATCTGGCTCATATTCTTCTTCTTCAGTGTCTGAAGAGTTGTTGTTATCCTCTTTTTCATAAAAGTTGTTCCTTTTAAAATACTTTTTGGTTTTAAACTCCCTAGATTTATCCTGTCCTTTTCTTTCTTTTTCATTGGTGTTTTTTTCTTTGAAGGGAAATTTAGATGTAAAATGAACAACTTTACCACAATGAAAGCATTTAAATGGTAACATACCTTTATACTTTATGGAGCCCCTATTTAGTTTCCTTACAAAGTTAGAATCTTATTTGTCTAAGAATTTTTCTGATGAATCATGATATTGAGATATTGATGATTTGACTGATGACTTGAAGATTACATCCTTTAGATATGGTTGTTATTTCCTGGTCCTCATCTCATAAGAAATTAGAATTCCATGGAGCCTATCCATATTTAGTTTATCTAGTTCATGCATTTCTTCTATAGTAGAAACCTTTGTATTAAGGCTTGAGGAAAGAGATCACAGTACCTTTTGAACCACTGTAGCTTCTTCAATCTTCTCATAGCCCTTTCATAGTGTTTAAAGTCTCATCTACTATGAGAAAGAAACCTGCAATATTTTCATCTTCACTCATTCTTAGGATTTCAAATTGCATTCTATGATATTGAAGTTTGGCCAACTTTACTTTCTCATCTCCTTCATAATTGTTTACCAATTTAACCAATATTTCCTTTGCAGATTCCAATTGTATTACTTTAATAAATTTTGTTTTTGCAAGTTCACCTTGGATAAAATTTATAGATATTTCATTATTGTAGTAATTTTTCTTACCTACTTCATCAGTAGGAGGGGTTATTGGGATTTTATAACCATCTATCATAATTTTCCATAGTTCCATACCAAGAGACATTAAATAGGTATTCATTCTAATTTTCCAAAATGAAAAAAATGTTCCATTGAACAGAGGAGACCTGGTTGAAGAAGAAAAGGAATCTTGACATGCCATACCTTTTGTGTGATCTTCCTTCTAGCTGTTAGGTTGTTACTAAAGGAACCTACACTCTGATACCAATTTTTATAAACTACAACAATACTAAGATGGGGGGGTGAAACAATATTGTATCATGTTTCTCAATTTTCTTTCCTTTCAAAAAATTAAAGTTATTTAAAAGTGCTTACTTACACATAAAACACATTACACCATAAATTTTACGTGGAAACCCAATGTGGGAGAAAACCATAGAACTTATTTATTTATGTTCTTCATCAAGCACCAACTTACAATTCACAATTATTAAGATTGGAAAGAATCCACCTGTCGCAAATGAGGACACCAATCCTCTTAGGCACCAACCTATCATAGATAATAAGGACATCAATTCTCAATGAGATTCAACTCACCCTAGCACCACCCTGCTACCACAAATTCAGTTTTTTTTTTAAATTGCCTTACAAAACTAGACCTTTCTCTAAAAAAAATAATCTTATAAGTCACTAGTTCAATTTTGTTGAGAAGTTACATGTCCTTTTTCTTTTCTTTTCATCTGCACTTAACTCAAATAGAGAACATCCTTATTTATAATGTTTTTCCCTTAGTTACCATTCATGTATATGGATGCATAATAGTGACATTGTGGACATATTTTGACCAGATCAAAGTCCTGTAAGTTGCACTTATGTATAACTAAAGTATGTAGACACATGATAGTTACATTGTGAACAAATATTGACCAGATAAAAGTCCTGTTAGTTGCACTTCTATCTAAATAAATTATGTGGACACATGACCATTATATTATGGAAAAATATTGGCCAAATCAAGATCCATTTACAACTAGATATTCTTTGACTAAATCAAACAGATCAAATCTTCCTATGAATGAGCTCCAGCTCATCTCCAACAATAGAAATTAGTCTTATTAGAGAATATCCTCATGAATGACGTAGAAAATCACATTATGGTCTATAGAGAACCTACTCCATAAATAAAATAAGAGCCCAAGGCTCAAGTCGCAAGTCTTCATCTTGTTTCACTTTCCCTTCAGTGCACTCACCTAGTCACTTTGTTCATTCCATCACATTCCACTATGTCACTTGTCACACGGGATTTGTTTCATCACACTCCATTGTTCCATTCGTCATACTAGCTCAAGGTGCCCTGCATATTTTCTTCTACACACACAATCCATCATATTCCATTATGTCGCACTAGTTTCATCTTGGCACATTCCACTGCACCGTTTGTCGCACTAGTTCAAAGCACCCTACATATTTTATTTTTCACCATTGATCCTTTCATCCTTCGATCCTTCTACTCACTTTTGTTTTCATCCTTTCACGAACTCCTTTATCTATGCACCATACTTTGTTCCATACTTTTTGCGTTATAAATGACGATGTCCATGACCACTTTGAAATCAATGACAACATATGTGCAACATTATTTTCATCCTCAGATGTTAGAACCTCAGAGCTTCTCTTCACATGACTCACACACACTTCCATACTTCACTGACTTGTATTTGAGCATCATTATTTATATAGATCCTACACCCAATGGTTTTTCCACATATCCAAAAAAATATTGCTCATGAGGTCGGCTCTAGATCGCTTGGCTCTTCCTTAAAAATTGGACTTCACAAATCATTCGAAACTAGCCCCAAATTCCTCCTAATTCACATGTTATTTTTTCACTGGGTAGAGCATAAACCTTGATGCTCAACAATTATTGGGTTTGGTCCCTTGAATAAATCGACGTCATTGATTTTTTCTCTACCCATCAAAACATGCAACATAACCTCAACACCCAACCACTGTTTGATACATCTTTGATATAATATCGACCATCGATCTACTCACTATATAATACAACACATAAATGACCTAACTACTTAACACCCATTGGATATAGTTCTTGATCAATTCTCATCCATTCATATCATTCATTGGCTATCAAAATGCACTACATGAGCTTCATCACTCTGTAATCGTCTGATCATTCCTTCAGATTTAATGTTGATTGTTGGTTTGTTTGTGATCTAGATTTAGGAGAGGAACGAATTGATTAATAGACTAAATACAATAAACATAGAGATACGAAGAATAACAAAAATATCCAGTGAACAATAAATTATATTAAATAATGAAATAGGCTAAAACAGTAAAACTGTCAAACTGAAACACTTGCTCAAATGGTGGTAGCTATCTCTGAGAAGAGATGTGGATGTTATGTGCATACGTCTAAGCATAATGGATTACAATGAGGCTCCAGAGGCCTTTTTATATTACTCATGAATGCCAAAACCATAGACATCCAAAAACCTAACCCTAGAAGGTGAAACGTCAAAAGTCATGTGGGCCCTATGGGTAAGTTGGTGTAATTTGGTACCTCAACTTCCCAGGGTCGTAAATTTTGCATATGACCTCAGTTTTAGGTGCATGATAGCTCATTGGAAAGGTATTTCATAGAACTACACATTATGCCATCAAAATCTGACTCTGTTTACAGTTTGACTGTGGCGAGAAAAAACAAAAACGTTTAGGGCCCCAAAATGGCCCTGAAAGTACAACAAGATGTCTTGACATGAAAACATACAAAATAAACTAGTTGGATTAGGCGAGAGGCCACCGGTATCCACCTGGAGGATGTGTGGGGCTTCAGATAACCATATAAGTGTAGAACCTGCAATTACAAAGAAGTACTGTTATAGAGAAATCCCCTTGCGTACAAGTGGATTATCTCTTGGATACTAGACCCCTATGACCAAGAAATAAAAGTGTTATTGTGGACATTGACTTTCCTTTTATATCTAACTAAGCTAATGTATGAAGAGGAAGAAGAAAAGTGTACCTTTTTAATGGCGTTTTTCCTCACACAGTCCAAGTTGAGCTTTGACCCTAAGCTCCTCAATAAGTCCTGTAGAACAAACAAAGATACGACAAAATTCCTATTCTACTGAGATTAGCTCAAAAACAAATCTATCTACTAGAGACAAGTTCATGAAATGTACGCAAACTTTAAAGGAAACAGGCCAAGCATGAATTTATATTAATGAGAACAAACTATTTCTTACAGCCATGGATGTAGTGCAGCAGCTTCACCAAGCTCCCTTTGTCCAGACCCTTGCTCAAATAATCCACACACAGAATGATGATGCTTTATTGTTCATCTCCCTTATGATATCATAAGTTTGATGCCTCTAAACTGCCCTCCTTTTCACCATGAGGAGGCCTCCTTATATAACCTTGGAGAGGCCCAACCACTTGAGAGATCTTTGGGATAAGTTGAGGATTATTCTACTTTAGTTGTGGATCTTCCCTAAGATCATGCCTTGACCTTTGATTTGAATCCAACCAACCTCAGAGATTGAGAGGATTCTTCCCTGATTTCCCTCAACAGACCAAAATTTACTCAAAAAATGGTAGCACTCCCCCAAAGAGGGGCACAAAGCATTGCAACACTCCCCCAAAGAGGCCCAGGGAGTGTTGGCACTCCCTGACAGTGCATAGGGGAGCGTTGCCTCCCAAATTTGATATTTGAGTGGGTTTTTTAGTGGCAAAAGGTTTGTACTCCTTGTCAAATGACATCTCCTCTTCAAAACTAGTCTTTGAAGGTGTCTTACATTTCTTTATGATGTCGTTAGAGACACGACATAGGCAAGATGAAAGTATGATTTTTACAACACTTGCGACACTGCAACATTTATGACACTTGTAATGATGAAACAACAACACTATTGAAGTGAATAATTTTGATGTGTAACAAGTACAGAAGAATGTGTTGAACAAAAAATAGACACAAGGAGCCAGTTGGAATAGGTGGGTGGCCAAAAATATCCATCTAGATCAATCCTCCCCCCTCAGGAAGCAATGGTCTCCATTGTGTTGAGTTCCCCCATCAGGTGAGGAAACTTCTACTGAATTTGGCCCCAGGTGAGCCACTTGCCTTCGTTTAGGAGCTTCCCTACCTTGACAACCCGATAAAGATGGATCAAATGTTGGCAAGTGTCCTTAACCTGTGTGTCTACTATCGTATCAATGGATTCTTGTTCAATGGAGTCAGGGTTGAGCTTTGTTGGTGTCAATTGTTCTGCGATCTCGAAGGTGTCCAATAATGGTGGAAAATATGGCCGAAGGAGGTCCACATTGAATATTGGATGAATACCAAGGAAGGGTGGAGTGTTGAGCTCAAACAAATTTCTACCCACAACCTTGGTGATAGTGTAAGGACCATAATGAAGTGGGTGAATCTTTCAATGGGGCCCGGTGAGACGCTCCTTCTACAAATGTAACCAGACTTTGTCGCCAACCTGAAACTGGTGTGGTTCCTTATGTTGATCATGGCATTTCTTCTTCTTGGCATTGTATTTCTGCAAAATCTCCTAGACTTGTTGGTGGATATGCTGAATTTGCTCAATGACTCTGGTGGATTTTTCTATCACAGAATGATCAAGGGAAGAGTTTGTCTATGTGGTGGAAAGAGGAAGTGAAACATCAATGGGTCCCAAGGGTTGGAATCCTAGACCCACCTAAGATGGGTTATGCCTGGTGGAACTATGGAGATCTTTGTTGTAATTATGTTGGACATATGGGAGACTCTCATCCCATGTACGTGGATTCTTAGAATTGTGCATGTGCGGGATGTGCACAATCATCCGATTGATGATCTTTGTTTGGCCATCGGTTTGGGGGTGGAAAGAAGTGGATTTTGTGATCTTGGTGTCCAACAGAGACCAGAGACTCGACAAAAATGTGTTGAGGAACCTATTGTCTCAGTCAGAGATGATGGTCTAGGGTATCCCAAAGTGGACCCACACTCATTCGAAGAAGAGCTTGGAAGTATCTTCCGCTATGAAATTCTTCTTACAGGATGCGAGGATGGCCATCTTTGAAAACTGATCAATGACCACAAACACATAGTTATTTCCTTTCTTGGTGGACAAAAATCCAGACATGTAATCCATTGAGATGGATTCCCAAGGCTTCTTGGGAATAGGAAGAGGGGTGTATAAGCCTTGCTTCTTGATGGCTGGATTGGCAATGGCACAGGAAATGAAATATATGATATACTTCCTGACATCCTATCGAATTTTTAACCAATAAAAATGTTTCTCAAGAATGACCATAGTTTTCTCCACACCAAAATGTCCTTCCACCCAAATGTAGTGGGATTCCCAGATCATCTTTGCACGCTCTCTTGTAGGAACATAAAGATGTCCTAGGTGGCATAAGATTCCATCCTGAATGTGAAAATCAATGACAGTTGCACCTGTACCCAAGAGCTTATAGGTGGTGGCGAAGTCTAGATCTTGCTGATAAAGTTGGGACCACTCAGATGCTTCATGTCCATAGGAATGGAGCATGGTGGTGAGTGTCGCCATAGGATGTTGATTGAGGCAGTCAGCAACATGATTGGAGATACTTTCCTTATACTTGATTTTGATATGGAACTACTTTAGGTAGGTAGACCACTTCTGATGGAGGTCATTCTACAATTTCCCTTGTGTCTGTATGAACTACAGAGGCTTGTAATCAGTGTGTATGATCGTCTCTTTCCCTAGAATGTAATGCTTCCATTGACGACATGATTGTACAATGGAATAGTCATAGGTAGGGTATTTTCGGACAATATCAGAGAGTGTCTCACTATGGTATGCCACTGGATGCCCATGCTGAGTGAGAAATTCTCCCACCGCATAATCAAATGCATCAGTCTCAATCTCGAATGGTTGTTGCAGACTGAGAAAGGAGAGTTCTGGAGATGAGCACAAGCGATGTTCAATATCATCAAATTCTCATTTTTTCTCCTTCCCCCACATGAAATTTTCCCTACCACCTCCCTTGGTCACCTAGATGAGGGCCCATGCAGTATGGGAGAATCCCAACACGAACCATTAGTAGAAGTTAGCTAGTCCCAAAAAGCTTTGAAGCTCGGTCATTATGGTCGGGGATGGCCAGTCACAGATGACTTGGATCTTAGTTGGATCAACATGTACCCCATGCTCATCAACAATGTAGCCTAGGTATTGGACCCTATTCATTCCAAAAGAACATTTTTCCAAGTTGGCATAAAGCTTTTGATGCTGCAAAGTTCTCAAAACCTATTGATTTTGTTTAAGGCTCTGTAATCAATGTAGAGTTTCCAAGTCATGTCCTTCTTCTACACCAGTACAATCAAGATTTCGCAAGGGGAGGATATGTTTCTAATGTGCCCCTTTTGAAGAATCTCTCAAATCTGATGCAAGATTTCTTCATTCTCAATCAACGAGCACCGATAAAATAGTCGATTAGGTAGAGGTGCGTCGAGGGTCAGATCAATTGGATGCTTGACATGGCAGTGTGTCGGTACCCCTGTAGGTGAGGAGAATATGTCTCTGTATTCTTCCATGATCCCGTCCACTTGCTTCTTCTACAAAGAGGGGCGTTGTGTTGAGGCCATGGATGTGGCAGTGACCTTCTGCTTACTATGAGAACAGATCACAAAGAAGACAAAATTCTCGATCTGTGAAATGACCTTACTACATTGCTTAGTATAGGTTAAAGAAATATAAATAGGGGGCACTACCTCTAGGATCATGTACAATTGTCTACCCAAAGTAATAATAACATTGTCAGGTCTAGACTCATACACAACATGACACTTCCACAAATATGGTTGTCCTAAAATAACATCACAAACTTCAAGGGCAGAAATATCACACAGTACCTCATCTTTGAAATGCTTGATTCCATAGGGAACACGACACTGTTGGTTGACATAGAGATATCTTGCTTGGTGAAACCATATGATAGTGTAGGGTCATGGGTGCGGTTTCATTGGCAGGTCCAGATACTTGACGACCTCTGTTGAAATAAGGTTCTTCTGACTATCGCTATCGACAATGAAATGAAGAGGATCCCCCTTGACCCACATCTACAAGTGAAAGAGGCACTCCCCTTCCTCTGGTTCTTCTAGTTCGCTTGGTCAGAATTTGGTGGTAGCGACAGTGGAACTGGGCTCAACATCGATAATCTGCTTCCCTCCTTCAGGATTTGACTCGAAATCAAAATCTGCCTCTGACTCGGAAGCCTTCATCTCATCCATGAGGGACTTCTTAGAGCGGCATTCTTCGGTGTTGTGCCAAGGAATTTTATGGTACTCACACCATTTTCCCGTGTCCTTCTTCGTCTTCTCATTATCCTTGTTGTGTTATGGCTTGGACTGGTTGTCTTGAGTTCAGCCATCTCGACTTGGTCCCTTTTTGTGTGGGTTGGGGCTACCTTTTCCCTGCTTCAGCTGTGAGGGGTTTGAAAATCCAAACTCTCATCGTTTATGCTTAAATTTCTTCTCAATCTTGACAGTGTATCTATAAGTTGTTCTCAATGAGGTGATGTCCAGGAACTCCATTTCTGTTTGAATGTATCTATGAAAACAACCTTGGTATTTTAACATTATATGATGCTCAAAGTATTTGATACCCAACTTGGTGCATAGGGTATGGAAAATATTGGTGAAATATGGTATAGTCTGTTCCCTTTCTTGACGTAGAGTGGTCCATCTGGTGTACTTTTCCTCGTAGCTTCCAACATGGTATTATTGTTATTTAATGGCGTCCCGGAAGGAGTCCCATGTAGGTTCCACCACAAAAATTGTATATTACTCCATGGCCCTTTACTCAGAGTAAGTATCCCACCAGTATTTAACATGGGGAACGATTTTGAGAAGTGAAAAAGTGATCTTTTCCCTATCGAAAAAATTATGGACCGAAAAATATCCTTCGAGCAGATTCAACCATTTATCTACAGCATCTGCATCTATCAATCATTCAAATAATGGAATATCAAAATTTACATGTACCTTGAAGGGGGTTCCATTGCCGCTTAATGAAGATTCTTCTCCTATGGGCAACCGTCGAAAGATCTGCGCGAAGTTGTCCATAATTTCATTCCTTTGTTGCGCAAGGGCTTCCTTGAGAAACATTTTAATAGGATCTCCTACTCCATCATTTTTCTTTTCATCCCCCATGGGTTGTTATCAGTCTCGACGCGACCGATCTTGTAATGGATCGATTGGTTCAAGTTCCAACTTCTTGTACCCAGATCTTGTCGGGGACATGCATGAAGAAAAATAAATGAAGAGTAGATCGCTTTGATACCATTGTTGGCACAGGGGCAGACCTAGGGTTCAACTCTAACAGCGCACCAACAAACCCTAACTACTGGCCCTTACGACAACACCTGTGAAATAGATGAAGTCTCACCCAAAGTAGCAATAGGGGGGTTGTAGGACACAGGTGTATACAACCAGAGGAAATTCAAGATGATTCCAAAACAACAACACCAAATAGCCTAGAGATTCTTAACAATATTATTCTTAACTTTGCGAAGTAAGTTATATCTTCTTATATTCGACAAGAAAAACAATAGTGCAATAACAGTAAATAACAAAGCATCAACCACATGGAACAATAAGATTTTACGTGGTTCACCCTGTCCCTAGTGATACATCCACATAACTGTTTTTATTGATAAAATAGATGAAGACATATAGTTCTATCTGCACACTCAGTTTCATATCCTTCTCTCTCTTCCTCTTTATTTCCTATCCCTGTGCACCCAGTTGTAGGGTCGATCTTTGCACCCAGCTGCAGGGTCGATCTTTGCACCCAACTAAAGACCCAAAAATATAAGAATACCCTAAAATATAACACTTCTACATCTCAAAACCACTCTCGCCTCACATATCAACTCTTCTAGACCTCTATTTATACATTCCATGACACATAGAAAACCATGGACCGAAGCCCAGGTGCCAAAACCCTAGGTCCACATAGCCAAAACCCTAGGTATACATAACCCGCATTTTAAGGACTTCGTCGACCTGTTCTTCCTTCTTCTCTGTGAGGTGATCCAAAGCACCCATTAGTGTCTTCTTCCACTTTCTCACTTGTCCATGATATATCCTCTTTTCTTCTTTGTCTTTCTTGATCTTCTCTTTCAACGACTTGCTTTCCTTTACTTCATTCCTTCTTTTATGCTTCTTTAACCACTTTGACCCTTCCTCAGTTTGTGTGCCTTCCATGCACTTCATACTTTGTCTTTCTTCTTCCTTAATATTCACTTTCTTCCTTCATACATGACCAAGGGAAAACATGCCCCCAACACTCACATTTGACTCGTCCCAAGTCACTGCAGGGTTGAGCCTTTTGTATTACTTTGACTGCAGACTACGTGGAGTAGCCTGTGCTTTCTTCTCTGTCCCTCCCTATCATGTGCAAACTGTCTTTTATGTGTCTGGTACCCAATTTCAATGGTAACTGGTACCTAGACCCTTCTTCCTTTACTTTTACTAAGAGTTGCAAGGCAGCTGGTTGTCGAAATACAACTTCAAACGGCTCCCATTTACTAAACCATCCTTCCATTCTCCATTAAGAGTCTTCAACTGCACATATCCACCTTTTGTAACATAGACAACCTCGAATCGCCCAAGCCAATGTGTCCTGAACTTTCTTGGATGTTTCATGAACTTATTGTCATATAAAAGTACCAAATCTCCTTGTTTAAATGATTTCTTCTTCATATGTCTGTCATGGTAAGATTTTTCTCGTTATTTTTGTACCTACTGATAAAATCATACAATGAACCTGTCTTGAACATCATCTATGTCATCCATACCTGTAAATTCTGCAATTATTAAACTAGGAACCAAATATTCCATAGGTACCACTGCTTCCTGGCCATAAACTAACTTGAAGGGAGTCTGCATTGTTAACTTTTTGAAAGTAGTTCGATAAGCCCATAATACTATTGGAATTCTCAAATCCCAATCATCTTTGTTAACACTGCAAATCTTAGTCAGCGTTGTCTCCAAAATATTATTGAAAGCTTCGATTGTACCATTCACCTGTGGGTGATATGGTGTGCTCTTCTGATGGTGAACTTTGAAATAGTGAGTCAAGGATTCAATAGTTTTGTTAATGAAGTGTGTGCCTTGATAACTCATAAGAATTTTCAGGCATCCAAATATAGTTATGATATCCTCAAAGATGAACCGCACAGTTGTAGTTGCACTACAGTCTTTAACTACTCTTGCCTCTACCCATCTGGTAAAATACTCTATAGTAGTGATGATATATCGAGCTCTTGTGCGCTTTCCTGGTGGGTTGATAGGTCCCACAAAGTCGATAGCCCATTTCTCAAATGCCTGTAAAGTTTGTTGGCAAATGTTTAACAGGTAGCGTATGCTTGTCATTGATGGAAAGTACAACAGTGAAGATGGCAGGATCAGAGTGTGCATCGATGGACAAATAGGAACAATGTAATCTTGGAGGAGAAGCGTCGCTGATCATTGGATCCCATCCAAAATTCCCGACGGCATGAGGACTGTCAGATCTGAATAAAGACAAGAAGAGCATGTGCTGAAGAGAAGGATAGATCTCAAGCGTTAGATATGAGCGTAGGATCCGACCACCGTTGGATCAAGGAAAACCTGCACGGTGTTTAAAGAACAAGGAGAAGCGGGCATAATCGCCTGCGACCACCGTTGGATCGAGGAAAACCTGCACAGTGTTTAAAGAATAAGGAGAAGCGGGTGTAATCACGATATGCGAAATCGCAACTTAATCTGAGCCGTCAGATCGAGGTTGAATCTGGACCGTTGATTTAACTCCTTATCGGAGTTTCGTAGATCGAGACTTGAAGGTGTCGAGAACTCACACGGCGAAGTGGAGAAATCGCGAGAAGATCTGGGCCGTAGGATCTGGGGGAAGTACGAAGGACCAATATCCGTTAGATATGGTGAAGCTGCAAGGAAGATATGACAGTCGTGGTCTGTTGGATCAAGAGGACACATGGCGAAAGATCATCATGTCACTGACTGGAAAGTCAAAGGAACGGGGTTTGATCTTAGACATCAGATCGAGGTTTGATCTTAGCCATCAGATCAAGGTATGATCTTGACCGTTGATCCGACTCCATCTCGGAGTCTCGGCTATCGTGACTTGGAGTGATGAGACCCTTCATCACAGGAACTGCGAGATGTGAATTCACGAAGAGATCTGGACCGTCGGATCACCAAGAACGTGGATCGTTGATCTGAGCTCCATCTCAGAGCTTCACCTATCGTGACTTGGAGTGACAAGAACCTCCAGCTAAGGAACAGCGAGATGCGAGATCTCGAAAAGATCTGGACCGTTGATTCATCAAGATCATGGACCGTCGATCAGGGTCTATGAAGATCATGAGTTCGCAGCACCTTTTAGCGCAACCTGTTGTCACCGCGTATGGTCACGTGGAGGAAGGACCTAGTGCAGATGAGCTCCGCCTCAAAATTTCAGAGCTCGTGACATGGAGAGTCAAGATGTCTCATCGTAGAATCTCCAAATTGCGAAAGTGCGAAATGGGTAAATAACGACAATACCCTTCAGAGTTAATCCAATGCTGTAGGTGAATTTGAACAAGATCGGAGGGCTACTGTTGCACGACACAGTGAAACTGCTAGTAACCATTGATGGTTTCTACCAGAGGATGCAAAGAGACTTCGGTGTGATTTCCAGAGGAGCAGAATAGTCACATGGAATCTGCCAGTGGAATGAAGACGCCTCGTGGAGGTGATTGACAGCTAGATGGGATTGAGGCTGTAACTGAAACAAAGAAGGTGAGCTCGACTTTCACAGAGAAGACGAAGAGTCTCAACTACCAGAGAGGCTAAGGAATCTCAGCATAACATCCAGTGATGCTGAACACCTGGGAAAACCGCCAAAGAAGCTGAAGAGTCACGATGATGATCAGACAAGAGCACTCGAGAGGTGGAGCATAACGACGCGGAGTCATCATGCAGAGGATTGCGAACATTGCATGCACAAGGTGCACAGAAGATATAAATACACAGTACAGAGAAGAGAAGGTGATGCGGTTGTTGTTGGAGGTTGCTGTGAATGTTGTTGGTGAAGGTGATTCATGTGTGAAGAAGGGGGAGAGTGCAGCAGCTGAAGAGCACATAAGAGGAACTGTGCAATGAATGGACATGGCGCATAGAGCCTAAAAAGCGGAAGAACAAACAACGCAAGTGATGTGTGCAGAAAGGCAATGAGGCAGACAGAGCAATGAAATGCAGCAGAACAGTGATGAGTCTGGTAAGCCATTGTTGAACATCATATCACTGT
>JZKD02S1618963.1:24494-39873 GCA_000966675.3 Picea glauca
CCATTGTTTATTTCCCTGCATTATTGTGATTATCATTCAGTGTCTCTACAAAGAGTTTAAAAGAACCATAATTGTTTAAGCATGGAAACAACTGATTCACCCCCCCCTCTCAGTTTTCTAACAAAGTTAACTGAGGTGGTAAAGACATCTCATCCCTTCTAAAAGGCTTCCCTACTCTTTGACATACATCGCAGGCTCTGTAGTATTCCTTAGCATCCTTATGTAAAGTGGGCCACCAGAGGCCAGCTCTGAGAACCTCTTGCGATGTTTCTTTCCCTGCATAATGTCCTCCTACTATACCTTCATGTGCTTCTGCAAGAATCAATGGTCTTTCTGACTCCATAAGACACCTTCTTAAGATCTCATCTGGTCCCATCTTATATAACTATCCAGTTATAAGTTAAAAATCTGCAGCGCGAACTACCAACTGTTTCTTCTGGATAACTGTATACTCACGAGGTTACATTCCTATGGAAAAGAACTGGACTATCTTAGAGAAGTGATCATCGACTTTCCTGATGGCCAACAACTATGCATCTGGTAGTGTATCATCTAAACTGGTGGGTTCCTCTCCATGTTCTAACCTGGATAAGTGGCAAGGTCCCTTATTCATTCTTCCTGGATTGACCAAAATCTCAAAGTCATAATCCTGGAGTAATAATAGCCATATGCATATTCTTCCCCCCCACACTAGCTTTTTGACTAAGTACTTCAATGCAGAATGATCACTAAACATCTTAAAATGTTCTCCCAACAAGTAGTGTCTAAACTTTTGCAGTGCATATACCATAGCTAAGCCTTCTCTTTCAGTGGTAGTATAATTCATTTAAAATGTAGAAATCTTCCTGCTAGCAAAGGCTATAGGGTGTTCAATATCTCCTACACCTTGTTGTGCTAAAACTACTCCTAATGTAATGGATGAAGCATCGACATGAACATGGAATTCCTTACTCCAATATGGAAAAACCAAAATAGGTGCAGTGATCATTTTCTTCTTTAACATGTCGAAGCTCTCTTGGCATTCCTCTGTCTATTGAAACTTACTATCCTTCTTTAATAGTTTCTCCCTAGGTGTTATTATATGTGCGTAACCCTTAATAAAATTTATGTAGTATCTGATGTGTCCTAATGCAGTGCGCAGTTGTCTAACCGAAGTAGGAGGAGGTAGATCAATAATGATAGCAATCTTGGAAGGATCTACCAACAACCCCTGCTTACACACAATGTGTCCTAGCAACACTCCAAAAGGTGAAAAGAAAAGACACTTCTTCAAGTTCAGGGAAATATGACATTTCCTTCACGTATCCAACATTAATCTCAAACATTCAATATGATCTTTCAATACACTAAAAATGGTCCAGTCATCAAAGTACGCCTCCAAAAAATTATGTAAAAAATCCTTAAATGCTTCAACCACCACCCTGGAAAAGATGGTTGTTGCATTCTTCAAACCAAAAGGCATCACAGTGTACTGAAAAGAATGCCATTCTATTGCAAATGTAGTATTATGTCTATCCTCCTTAGCAATTCTGATTTGGTGATAGCCTAAAAATCCATCTGTGAATGAATAAATTTCCTGTCCTCCTACATTATCTAGAACTTCATCAGTAAAAGGTGTAGGAAATGGATCATGTAAACATGCATCATTCAATTTCCTTAGATCTACACAGATTCTGATTTCTGTTGTCTTCTTATCTTGGACCACCATAGGGCTGATCCATTCAGATTCTTCAATTGGTTCTATAATTCTTGCGTCCATCATTCTATATAATTTAGTCTTAACTTTCTACTTGTACTTGGGATTCATTCTATAAGGCCTCAGCTTGACAGGCCTTGCATCTTCTTTCAAAGGAATCTTCATTTCTCCCATGGGCCCTTTAATTCCCTTCATGTCTGTGAACTTGGTTGGAAACAAGTCCTGATACTCATGCAATAGTTCTGTAATCTCACTAATAGTAGCATCATTCCAATAGTTTCCAACATTTGCCAACTTAGGTGCTTGTTCTGTTCCAATATTAACCTTCTTAATTTTAATAGGCTTCCCAACAAAAGGCAATTCAATTCATAGCCCTTCTATATCTCTTTGTCCTTTCGTTTATGAATTTTTCACATTCCTAGGGTCATCATCCTCATCAACATTAATATTATAACAACTTTGTAACCATTGAAGAGGTGCAGTCCATTCATCTTTTTCTTGTTCAAGAGATGGGTTAGGTGCCTCCTTAAAGACCTTCTGTCTTACAATTTGTAAATCCTTATCTACTGTGGGGTATTGACTTTCAAATAGGAATGTAGATATAAAGTTCTGGGTCATACCATACCAATCTGTAGTGACTAAGCATAGTTCTTCTTGAAGATACCAGTTGATAGGCGTAGTATCTAAGGTTTTAATGAACTTATGTACCCATTGTTCTTTAGGAATGATGCTCCAAGATTCCTCACAACTTCACACATGGTCATCAAGACAACTCTAACCTGTGTATCAAACTTCGAAACCTTCAACTTGATTTGAAAAGCGCACTGTCAACAAGGTGTTGCATTATACCCACTCTGCGATGTTCTTCTTGTGTGTTCCCCACCATCTAGTTGGCATTGATTTCAAGGCTTCATCTAGTGCCAACAACCTCTTTTGTACTGGTACAAGTCCTTCAAATTCAAATAGAAATGTCTCTAAATTATTCAAGCCATCAAATGTAGGAATATTACTTACTTCTGTGCCAATCTAGCGAACTGCCTTAGTCAATCTGGCACACCTCCGCGTAGATACTTCATACATTTTGTTCTACCAATTTTCCAATGCTTCTTCTGAATCTGATGAGCAAGCACTTTCACTTCGCCAACTTATATTTCAATCTGTTGTATGATTAATATAATCTTTTTGTCATGTTGTTAATTTATAGATGTTCTCTAGATCATATGCATGATCTTAATCTCTTATAGGTTTTGTGTATCTGCGACCTTCATCAGGGTCAATAGGTGCAATGACCCTAAGGCCATCACCTTAAAATGTTATTCTTCTCTTTTTCAGGTCAATAATATTCAAATTTTTGAAAGCCCAATCAATACCCAAAAATGCAGGATAGGGGCAGCTATGATCAACAATCTCGATCACTTCGAAGTCTGCAAATTTCCTCACTCCGTCGATGTCCACAGGGACATGCTCTAGTATTCCAAATGGGCTCATCACCTGTTGATTAGCCATTCTGAGCCTAATAGGAGAGTAAATCAATTTAGGTTTTCCCATCAATGCCCAAGTCTTCTTTGTCATAACATTTACTTATGATCCTAGGTCAAGGACCACATAGTCCATGTCGTAGTCTCCAATCTGAGCACTAAGGTGTAGTTCCTTGCTTGTCCTCCTTTTTCTAGATACTTGATTCACAAATCTACTTAGCAGAGGATCTACTCTTCCAATTCCATACTGTGTTATCAGGTGTTGTAGTTTCTGCACAACTTTTTCATCTTTAATCAAATCAATACAAGTATACAAGAAGTCCACAAGCTTGCTTACCTCTTTTCCTTGTCTAGGTGGGGTGGACTGATCAAATTTTGGAGGCATTTCACATTCCCTTACTTATGATTGTGCCCTAGATGAAGAATCTTGTTCACCTACAAATTCTCTACTTGCTTCTTCAAAAGTATTATTTTCTCTCCTTGGATCAAACAATGGCACCTTCTTTGAAGCCATTATGATCCATGATCCATCTGTAGTCTTTCCTAGAGTCACCCTATCTTCTCCTGTGACAACGCCTCCTCTATTAATAACAACAACTATGGGTTCCTCACCGTGAGTTTCAGTTGATATTAGTTGGACTTATTGTTTTCCACCTCATCTTTCCTGAACTTTAGCTAAGAATATTGGACAGTCTTCAATGACATGGTTGAATGAATTACAATAGCTGCAAGTAGTACAAGGGTTCTGAAAATCCCTTTCCAAATGACCTGGTTGGGTGCAATTATAGAAAATAATCCAACCTCAACCTCGACCCTTGCCTCCTCCTCATCGTCTTCCTCTGAACCCACCACGAGGGTTAAATATTCCTCTTCCTGGGGAATTGAACTACGCAGCATTCGCTTCTCGCTGTAATTCTCCTTGAATTATATATGCATCCCTTGACCTTTCATGCATGAGGTCATAAGACCTATAGTTCTTCTCATCATGCCCCACAGATTTACAGAATGTACAATAAAGATTGGTGGCTTTCTGAATATACTTTTGCATATAATAACATTCACTAGGGCGATGTCTAGTTCTACATACCTTGCACCATAGTAAAGTAGCCTTCTTCAAAGGGTTAGGAGCTCCATAGGCCAAGTATTCACTAAATAAAGAACAGTGCTCTTTGTCATGGCCCTCTTCTTTACATCTGATACATCATATATCTTCCCTTTTCTCTTTTTCTTTGTATTTCTTCATGTCTTCAACTTGTAAAGGTAAACTAGTTAATTGATTCAAAATCTAACTCATACCTGGATTGGATTCTCCTACAAGGGATGCTTCTAGTTTCATGGAAATATCTAATGCCTCAGCCTGCGAAGTGACCTTTTGTTGCATTAGAGGAACTCTAATGTGTGGCAGGAGGGAAACGATCAACCATTCCTTATGTTGTTCATCTAGAATCTAAAACATTAAATGGCATGTCAAGGTCTTAAACCTCTGATCAAATTCCCAAACAGGTTCAGTCACCTTTTGCTTGATTTCCTTCAACTTTGTAATGCACTACGACTCTGACTTAGGCTTCTTGAACTCTTCACTCAACGTAGTCTTAATGTCATTCAACGCTCTAGGTTGTCTAGATGTTGTAAAAAATTTCATATACCAGCTCAGTGCATGATCTCTCAAGGTAGTACTAAATTGAGCTCTCTTAACAGCTTCATCAGTGACTTTCTTAATGCTCCATACAAATTCGCATAAGAACCAGTGTTGGTTAAGATCCTCTGAAAATAGGTAACCTCATTTCATCTGCCATTGATTTTCCTTGGTTTCTCGATTGAGTCTATACTAAACTGCTTGTGAAAGTACTCTGAGTGCTCTGATTACTCTGGTTACTCTGGTTACTTGCTTCTGCTAAAACAATAGGAGGAGTAGCAATACTTACTTCGACAGTAGGCATGGTGCCTAAATTTCCTGGTTCTTCTCGGTAAGGTTCTTTAGTCTCTACTTCCTCTACCCTTGCGAACTCTGAATACTCTTCGTCCAATTGCTCTGCTTCTTCTCCACTGTAGAATCCTTCGTCTTGTGCTAATGGCCTGTAAATCTACTTAAACAGGTTCACAAGAGGAATCTTTTTGAATGATCTCCCACTATGCACGTGTCTAGCCTTTGTATCACTGTCGCTATCTGAAGTCTTGAAAATTAGGTTTAAAATCCAACCGATTATGGTATCTTCAATATATTCTTCTCATTCAATATAATCTTAATCTTCAAATTCAAAACGTGTATAAACTTTCCTCTAGGTCCCTTGAAGAAATACCTCTCTACTTGACTATATGATTCCACTCCGTCAATAGAAAATTTAGTAATGTACCATCCAATACTGTTGTCAAACTAGAGATCCACTGCCCTTGACATAGCGTTATCAACTTTCTTGACTTTCTTAATCAATGTCGATGTCCAAACCACAGGTGGTATAGATCTAATTTCAAACTGAGTGTCTTCTAGTCTGGCTAACGCCTCGTACAACTCCTGATGAAATCCTACAAAGAAAATCTCATGCACATTAGTAAAGATCTACCTTCCTAGATAGTATTCTGTACTAATGCTAGGGTTCTTGTTCTAAGCTTCGACGAAGTCTCTTTCTTGTTCTTCTATCCAATTATGAATTTTTGTCTTCGATGGAAACCACCTTGACATTCCCTCAAGAAGATCGTGGTTATGGCAAGAGAACCATTTGTTGGCATAGGGGAAGACCCAGGGTTCAACTCTAATAGTGCACCAACAAACCCTAACTACTAGCCCTTACGGCAACACCTACAAAGAAGATGAAGTCTCACCCAAAGTAGAAATAGGGGGGGTGTATGACACATGTGTCTACAACCATAGGAAATGCAAGATGATTCCAAAACAACAACACAAAATAGCCTAGAAATCCTTAACAATATTATGCTTAACTTCGTGAAGTAAGTTATATCTTCTTATATTCGACAGGAAAAATAATAGTGCAATAATAGTAAATAACAAAGAATAAACTACATGGAACAACAATATTTTATGTGGTTCACCCTCTCCCTATGGATACATAGACAAAAATGTGTTTATTGATATAATAGATGAAGATATACAGTTCTATCTGCGCACTCAACTACATATACTTCTCTCTCTTCCTCTTTATTTCCTATGCTTGCGAACCCAGCTGCAGGGTTGATCTTCACACCCAACTGAAGACCAAAAAATACAAGAATACCCTAAAACATAACACTTCTACATCTCAACACCACTCTCAACTCCCATATTGTTGTAGGTGAATCCCCCTGCAGACAACTGGATTCCTTCTTGGTCTCTAAAATCCTAAGCCCAAGACAGAAAAGTGCTTAACATGGACACTAACTTCCTTTTAGATCCTATCAAGCTAATGAATGAAAGAGAAGGAGAAATATATGTACCTTATTATCGACATTTTTCCTTGCAAAGTCATGGCTGAGCTTCGATCCTGAGCTCCCTGATAGATCTTGTAGGACAAAGAAAGATACAATGGACTTCCTTCTCTACTGATATTAGCTCAAATATAAATACATCTACTACAGACAAACTCATATGGAACAAGCACAAGTTTGAAAGAAACAGGCCAAGCATTGATTATTAATGAGAACAAGTAAAGATACTTACAATCCTTTGAATGAAGGTGCAACAACTTCTTCCAGTTCTCCTTGTCCAACCCATTTTCTCAAGTAATATACACTGATTGCTTTAATGGAATCTCACTCACGATATCATAAGTTTGATGTAAATCCCAATCTCCATTGTTTTCTGTCAATACCACTTATAGGATCACAAGTTTGGTATCAATCTCTAGTCTCCATTGTACCTTTCACCATGAGAAGGTATCCTTATATATCATTGGAGAGGTCCAACCACTTGAGATATATTTTAGATAAGTTGAGGACTCTTCTCCTTTAGTTAAGGATCTTCCCTAAGATCATTCCTTGACCATCTATTCGAATCCAACTACCTTCAGGAATTGAGGGATTCTTCCCTTATTTGCCTCAACAAACCCAGAATTTGCTAAAAAAAGGGTAGCGCTCCCCAAAAGGGTCTCCTTATATAACATTGGAGAGGTCCAACCACTTGAGATATCTTTCAAATAAGTTGAGGACTCCTCTCCTTTAGTTAAGGATCTTCCCTAAGATCATGCCTTGACCATCTATTCGAATCCAACTACCTTCAGGAATTGAGGGAGTCTTCCCTTATTTGCCTAAACAAACCCCGAATTCACTAAAAAAAGGGTAGCGCTCCCCAAAAAGGGTGCACAGGGCACTCAATCACTTCCCCAAAGAGGCTCAGGGAGTGCCAACACTCCCTGATAGTGGGTAGGGGAGCGCTCCTCTCCAAAATCCATTTTTTTATGGTTTTCTCAATGTTAAAAGGCTTGTACTTCCTGTCAAGTGATTTCTCTTCTTCCAAACTAACCTTTGAGGTGTCTTAAGTGTCTTTATGATGTCGTTAGAGGCACAACATATGCAATATGGCAGTATAGTGTTTGTGACACTTGCAACACTTGTGGTCAAGATGCGACACTTGTATACAAGATGCGACACTTACAACACTTGTAATGACGACACTTTCTATCAATACCACTTATAGGATCATAAGTTTGGTATCAATCTCTAGTCTCCACTGTACCTTTCACAATGAGAAGGTCTCCTTATATAACCTTGGAGAGGTCTAACCACTTGAGATATCTTTGGGATAAGTTGAGGATTCATCTCCTTCAGTTGAGGATCTTCCCTAAGATCATGCCTTGACCATCTATTCAAATCCAACTACCTTCAGGAATTGAGGGATTCTTCTCTTATTTTCTTCAACAAACCCAAAATTTGCTAAAAAAAGGGCAGTGTTTCCCCAAAAGGGTGCACAGGGTGCTCAAGAACTCCCCCAAAGAGGCTTAGGGAGCACCAGCACTCCCTAACAGTGGGTAGGGGAGCGCTCCTCTCCAAAATCCATTTTTTTGTGGTTTTCTCAATGTCAAAAGGATTGTACTTCCTATCAAGTGATTTCTCTTCTTCCAAACTAACCTTTGAGGTGTCTTAAGTGTCTTTATGATGTCGTTAGAGGCACGACATATGAAAGATGGCAGTATAGTGTTTGTGACACATGCAACACTTGTGGTCAAGATGTGACACTTGCGGACAAGATGCAACACTTACAACACTTGTAATGACGACACTTGTGAAACTATCGAAGTGAGTAATTTTGAGGTGTAACAGATTGCCCCCCAAAGTACGAAGTTAGAAGACGATAATGACTGAAGTACTTTGTAGTCTTTTTCGAGCAAGGGTATGGACACAGAGAAACTAGAAAAAGTTGCACACAACCATCAAACAAATATTATGACATGTTTCAAAACCCAAGGCAGGCATACCTATGCTTGAGTGATAAAGACTTTTTAGGTATGGCTGCCATAAAATACACTCTGGATCCATAATTATATTGACAAAAAGGTATAGCCACTGCAGATACAATGTGGATCTATACTTCTATGACCTAAACTGATCATAGCCATGAAGAATACACAATGGATCTATGAGATGACAAGACATAGCCACGACCAATACAAAGTGGATCTATGTAACAGTATATGTGTTATAGTTCAAAAGAACTCCTTCGCAACTTGGGTAAAGTATGCATAAGAGTGAAAAATCAACCCAGGGTCTTCTTACCGATCCCGATGTACTACGAATCTAACCATGTGAATAGATGTCTTGATGTCGAACATGGTAGAAACCACTTGATTACCGGTCAATGATGTAAACCGTTAACAAGCGTGATGGAAATCACCATTGATGTCAATGATTCCCAAGGTACTCTAGTACATTCCGACAAATGTGAATAGATGAGTTGAAGTCAAACATCCGTGGAATCATCCAATCAGAGGTCAATGATGTAAACCCACTATCGGACACAAGGAGGCCTGCCATTGGGGCATGCAGGTCCCAAGGTACTAACTCGTTTCTAAGTCTAGATCCTAGATAATGTGTTGAAGTCAACAGGAATAGACTCGTCGAAGGAGGGCCTTGATGTATCCCACATCAATGACACAAAACTAACACTGAGATGTAATTGGTAGATCAAATGAACATGGACTAACACGGGTATTGAAACATGATATTTATGATGGCTGACTCTCGAGGAAGATACTTCCCTTAAACACTGAGGCACAACAACAGAAACTTGACATGGACCAAAACACGATAATGCAGTGGATGTTGTGACTTTCGTCGGGTGACCCAAAGGAGTAACAAAAACTCAGAGTCTTGGCTCAATGCAGAGGCTCAGTGGATAAAAAATGTATGTAAAGACAAAGTGCCATGTTCAAGGGCGACTCTAAGAGTTACTGCTTAAAAAACTGCTTGCCTTGCTTCTTTTAATTTTTCCCCCATCTAGATAGATGAGTACCTATTTTTAATTTAACGAGCTCGAGGAGGGTAACACATGCTCGATATGACTCACCTTCGGTAAGTCCCTCTTCCTTTGTTTAACGAACTGGAAGAAGTAAGGGTTCGATCCCATATGGGCCCTTCAATGTATGATCGTTTAATGAGTCCATAGAAGGTAAACTCGAAGGTTTTTCATATTTAGAGAGTCTGAAAACAACTTAAAGACGACTCCAATGTTGTCCTTTTTCATAATGTTAGTCTCGCGAGGTCGAAAAAGAGATAAATTATCACTCGAAAGACGCCCTTTCAAACCTTTTAATGAGTGGGAAAGGAAGCAAGATCACTCGGAAATATTTTCATGTTTAGAGAGTCTGAAAATAGCTTAAAGATGACTCCAGGGGGTTCCTTTTTCGTTTATACATGCAGGTCCGAAAAAGAGATAAAATTTTACCCGGTTGCATTCTCATGTATTTACGAGCACGAGAAAGAACAAAGACTAAGCTCAGTATGCCCCAAGCTTTAAAGCTAGTGGCTTAACTCTAGAATGGTCATCAAAGGCTGGAGACATTCCCTCCAAGATTCAATTCATTCACTGACTTTGAGGTTGTCACCAATTTTTGTACTAGATGGAGAAAAAGGATACAGGTGGATGAAATGAAGGTTCAAATATGAGAGCTAACGAAAGACTCGACTCGACATCTACGAGATTTGGCGAAAGACTCGACTTGACGGGAGAGGTGACTGTTTCATTTTTTAACGAGTTTGACATAGGAAAATAACTATCATCGGGGCTCTAGGTTCAATCCCCAGATTGTTGTTTTATTTTGTAACGAGCTTGATACAGAGAGGAAAATTGTGCTCGTGACCTCTGTTTCATTTTTTAACGAGCTTGCCACAGAGAAGAGAAATTGTGCTCATAGACTCTTCTTGATCAAGGCTTCCAAGAGAATAACGCTCTGGAAGGACACCATGTCAAGGGAAAAAACTTGGTCATGGCTTCCAAGAGATATTCACTGGATGGAAGAAAATCAATCTGGAAGGAACACATGTCGAGGGTCATGATAGGGGTAAGGAGATCAGGCTCCAATATCCCTACCGAAGAGATCACCATGTCAACTACCGGATCCAAGTCATCTGAAGTTGAAGTCATGGGAGATAATGCCACATAATTGACATGCGGCGAGAGGGATACTGTCATCATATAAGAACCATTCAGGGAGGTAATCCAGTCAGGACCAATGAAGGAAAGTTGATTAATAGTCACAATTATTCCATTGTGAGGGAAATATATCACACGAAAAAGAGTGGACACAATAGCTTTCATGGAATAGACATAATCCCGCCCAAGGAGTAAAGAGAAGTCCAAGGGGTCTCGAACTACCATGACATCAATAAAGACAGTTTTCCCTTCCAAAGTTATGGGAAACTGAGGAAGGGTCCCTAAAGGTTGACTAGTTCTTTTGTTAAAAGCTAACAGATTTTGTGTAACTGGCGCAAGATGAGGACAACCCAAAGCGTACTAAGAAATAGAGGACAAAATACTAATGGACGCACCTTCATCTATCAGCGTTTGAGGAACGTCCCGACCACAAACCTGTACTGTAATCTGGAAAGGGATGTGAGAGGGAAGACGAGGTCCAGTTAGCACACCCCAATAAAAAAGGATCGCCTCATTGCTTGGAGGGGGTTTCATGAGAGAATGAGGAATGCCCCCCAGCATAGTAGATTATGTATCAATGAGAAAAATGTCTGCATTATTAGGTTTACTCTCTAGAGAGAGAGTAGGATCGACCGATGATGGGATCGGATCAACCACACAGGCACTCTTCAAAGGAAGAGTGGGATTGACCGATGATGGGATCATATCAACCACACAGGCACTCTTCATTGGAAGGGTGGGACTGAACAAGGAAGGGACTATATCAGCCACTTTGTCACTCGTCAAAGGAAGGGTGGGATCGACCGATGACAGAACCGGATCGACCACTTGGGGTTCATTCTCCAAGGGGAGAATAGGGTCGATGGGTGGAAACGGATCAACCACTTTGGTGTCACTCTCTAATGGGGGAGTGGGGTCGACCGAGGATGAAAACAGATTGACTACTTGGGTTACACTATTTTGATGAAGAGTAGGGTTGATCGATGACGAAACCGGATCAACTACTTTGGTGAGTGGTTCAATCGATGATAAAACTAGATTGACCACCTGATCAACTAGATTGATTGGAGATGGAACCAGATTGACCAATCCATCAACTAACGATGGGTTGGGAGAAATCTTACAATAACCTTTTGGAAGTTGAAGGTTTTCCAAAAGAGAAGAAGCCTCATCCATACGAGGAAAAAGTTGAGAATAATGATCACCTTTGCATAACATACAAGGAAATTTGTCAGTTGTCTTCTTCTTACCAACCTTAATGTCACTAGTTGACGAGGTATCACCAGCATGACCAACAGAGGTTGATGATGTGGAGGACCACATTTCTAAGACCTTGGGAATACCAGGGCAATCCCTCAGAAAATGGTCACCCTTACAAAGACTGCAAGGGAATTTGGGTTTCGTATTTTTTATTTTAATCTTGTTGACCTCATCAACACTCCCAGTACTATTAACAATAACCAGTTGCTTGGATCCAACATCTGATGTTGTTGGGGCCTTGGTCCTTTTCAGACTCTTCTTCTTCTTCTCTTTTTGTTTCTTCTTCTTCTAATCAACCTGACTACTTGCTTTAGAGCTTTCACTAGGTGAAGAAGGAGAAATGGAAGGAGACTTAATGGGTGAAGAAGGAGAAAAGTCGACGTGAGGTTTATGTGTGGGTGGTGTACTGACATCTAAAGTATTAGGTGCATTTGAAACATTGGGAGGATTCGAGATCACCAGAGTGGGGAACAACCAAACCGGTAATCCAATGGTGAGTCCCAGAAGACTCAGTGTGGCAATGTACGGAGGACCAAAGTTTCCAAAAGAAGGAAAGGTATAAGTTTCCCCAGGAAAAGGGGTTCCTCCATTGGTACTCTCGGGATTTGATGCCATTAACACTAACTCGACCTAAGGTCCACTAAGTAACACAACCAACACATGCTATGAATCTGAGAAGCAAACAATCAAACAAAACCTTCCCACAATGAAACCACTAGTTGGTGATGAAATCCAACGTCGCGATATTAAATAGGAAGAGGCAGGGATAGAGCAGGTGGATCAGTTAGGTTGGTGACCTGCTTAATGGACTTATTCCTTGGTGCAAGATTCCATGCAATAATTGTGGATTTACCCTCCAAGGAGCCCGAGTGAGTTTGACCAATGTCTGTTCCAGGTATAGTGAGACTTCCCTTCACTATCACCTCATGTAGGTACCTAAGGATTATGGCAACTAAGGACACCAACTCGAAGCCAGCCCCTAGGCGGGTACAATCGACAGTCTGATCTGAATGTATGGGCAGGATAACAAGTCTGAAATCAACTCGAGAGGCTCCCACACATAATCATGGGTATACCTTCAAGTGACCCCCAATATACGATTTGACCACTACAAACAGTTGAACCACAGAGGGATAATCTTTGTAACTCACCCGAATGCGACTTTGTGCATAACCCTTATGTGAGAGGTGGATCCCAGAAAGCCTATACGACAATTGGATTTTCTCTCCCTATCGCAAGATGCTAAGTATGGTTGATAGCTTTGGAAAGTTATCCTTTCAACCTATTCCAAAGCCCTACACCTTAAACTAATGTAGGTTTGCTAACAAAGATGTAAAAAGTCTGATAAATTTTAGTTAAGTGTTGATTTTAGTGGTTGTTGTTTACTCATAGGTGTATGATATTGAAGACTGATCATATTATGACTCAGTTCACAAAACATGCATAAGAAATGATAAGCAATCTTTTCTTTCAATGAATGTCTAATTAAGGGAAGGAGAAGGATTTTCCTTTCACTGTCAAACACCAAGATGAAATGACCTCATGCAATAGTCCTCAATAAGGAATCCAATGCAATGTTAAAATGTTTTTATGTGACTGATAACCAGTATATGTAAAGCTTCTTATGCTAATCGGACTTCAAGAGTTGTGAGATTTAAGCAATCTAGAAGCAAACTTAACATAAACCAAAAGACACCCTTGTTGTGATCAAACAAGAAACAAAAAGTCAAAAAATCAGAAGGAAGGAGAAAGAGCTTGGATAATATGACTCAAAGATCAAAAATAAAAGTACAAAAGACCTTTGAAACCCCTTACAAAGTTTTCACTCATTCAGATAAACGAGAAGAAAACGACAAATTGACTCCAAATTGTGAAGGACAAATTGCAAAGTAAGGACAAATGTCAAAAAATCCAAACAAAAGAGGATTAATTCTCATAAATAAGGGTTTTTTAAAGCCAATATCAATATGGATTGAGAGTATGGGACCCTGAGCAAAATCCAAAACCAAGAAATAGCTTCAGAAGATGAAAATTCTTGAGAATTTCTCACAAAAATGGGGTAGCGCTCTGGTGTAAGGGGAACCAGAGCGTTCCAACGCTCTGTGTAAGGATAAAGGGGAGTTCTAGTGCTCTTACAACAATAGGAGGGGATCTCTCTTCTCCAAAAACTCAGAAAAAATCCCAAAAACTCAAAAAATCAAGGAAATTCAGTCAATCAGGGTGATCTTGATGATATAATGAGGCAATAAAATAAATATAAGAATAAAAAAGACAATGTGGAGAAGATCAAATCAGTGTGCAAAGGGACAAAACAAGATCTGGGAATGGAAACCAAAATCAAAGCTTCATTCTTTAGTGGAGTCGCCAATTTTTGTTATAGGTGAATCCCCCTGCGGACAAGTGGATTCCCTCTTGGTCTCTAGACTCCTAAGGCCAAGACAAAAAAGTGCTTAACATGGACACTGACATCCTTTTAGATCCTATCAATCTAATGAATGAAAGATAAGGAGAAATATATGTACCTTATTATCGACGTTTGTCCTTGCAAAGTCCCGGCTGAGCTTCGATCCTGAGATCCCTGATAGATCCTATAGGACAAACAACGATACAATGGACTTCCTACTCTACTAATATTATCTCAAATATAAATCCATCTACTGTAGACAAACTCATATGGAACAAGAAAAAGTTTGAAAGAAACAGGCCAAGCATTGATTATTAATGAGAACAAGTAAAGATACTTGCAATCCTTTGAATGAAGGTGCAACAACTTTTTCCAGTTGTCCTTGTCCAACCCCTTTGCTCAAGTAATCTACACTGATTGCTTTGATGGCATCTCACTCATGAGATCATAAGTTTGATGTAATTCCCAATCTCCATTGTTTTTTGTCAATACCACTTATAGGATCATAAGTTTGGTATCAATCTCTAGTCTCCATTGTACCTTTCCCCATGAGAAGGTCTCCTTATATAACCTTGGAGAGGTCCAACCACTTGAGATATCTTTGGGATATGTTGAGGATTCCTCTCCTTCAGTTCAGGATCTTAACTAAGATCATGCCTTGACCGTCTATTTGAATCCAACTACCTTTAGGAATTGAGGGACTCTTCCCTTATTTGACTCAACAAACCCAGAATTTGCTAAAAAAAGGGTAGCGCTCCCCCAAAAGGGTGCACAGGGAACTCAAGCACTCCCCCAAAGAGGCTCAGGGAGCACCAGCACTCCCTGATAGTGGGTAGGGGAGCACTCCTTGTTGGATTACTGAGAGGGGGGGTGAATCAGTAATAACATAATTATAATCCTTTTCTTCAAATGTTATATCAATGTAGAATTATTATCCAATAATGAGCAGTAATAAATAAACA
>JZKD02S1618963.1:47588-59239 GCA_000966675.3 Picea glauca
ATATGTATGTATGTATATCATAGCATGATATATAGTTTCAAGTAGCATAACCTAGACTGGGTGGTTGGGTATGTTACAATATGGTTTTTAGAACAATTGGTTTTGAGTTGGTGTCATTTTCCCTAGCAAGGGTGGCCGAGGGATGCTACAATCTTAGTCTATCTTGCTTTTCACACATGCATCTAGGTAATGTTTTTTCCTAACAAAGTAATGCTAGACATGAGTCTAACATTACTTTTTTACATTAAATGTTTTCTTCCATACATATTTCATAGCCCCTACCTCATTTGTTATTACTTTGATCTACTACTACCACCTAGAACAACATGCAAACCAACACCACCATTTGAACGTGTTGCTTCTCCATCCTTTAGAAAAACACTTGGTCGTGTTGCTTCTCCATCCTTTAGAAAAGAACCTGGTTCTGTGAAGCGAGTTGTTACTTGTGCCTCTGTTGCTATTGGTTTATACTAACATGCTTGGTTTTTCACCGCTGCCAGGTTCCCATATGGAACTATGGATTAGGTTTTCCCTCTCTTAACTCTCACAGTCATGTTTTTACCTCTCTTATGCAACTTCCAGAATTTTTGGTGGCTCCTATACTTGTTGGTCATGTTTTTACCTCCCTTATGCATCTTTCATAATAGAATTTTTTCATAATAGACTTGTTGGTGCATCGCCTTCGCATTTTTCATGCAACCTCTAGAATTTCCATAATTTTTATCAAAAATTTTCACACATGTGTGTTAGCTTCAACAGAAAGGGAATCCCTCCCCCTATCCATTCAATATGCTAGACATTCTGCTATCTTAATCATTCATTGAAATATAGGACAATTTTCACTGGTAAGCTAGCTATTTGGTAAATTACTAAATTATTCTTAAATTCATTGCTTCCTTCTATAGTCATAGATTTCTAGAATAAAATTAACTCAAGGATTCTGGAATAGAATTAACTCACAGTTTTCTGGAATAGAATTAACATGTTATCTCATAGGAGGTTATTTATCTGTTGATCATCTCTTGAGGCGATGGAGTCATGGAGGTAAGAAATATTTGATATGCATCTTCTGATCAGTGTTGTTGAGGCAGTCAAGTCTCAAAGGTAAGAAAGATTTGATGCAATATTCGATGATTTGATGAATAATTAAAGGCGGTGCTTCACAAAGGCGGTGAAATAGATAAGCGATGGCTTAAAGAAGCTTGTTGTGTTATTGTATGTTAGGAACCACATACCAATATAGCATAGAAAAACCTCAAAATAAGTACTCAACGCCTTGAAAAAGAGAGAATTTTAGATAATAAGCCTCTTCGAGGGGGAAACCTCCTTATACACCACATAGATTTCCAAATACAAGATGATTCCAAATGAAAAGGTATCCTTGGTATATATAGGAGACTAGGAGGTAAAATTACAACTAATGGACCCAAGACAACATAAATAAAATCACATTACTAATGTAATATGCCCTAATTAAGGGGTAATGTGCCACTATTTATGGATTAGCATGCCCCTCCCCTTCAAAAACATGTTGTCAGTGACGCTTGCATAATTTGGGATGCTTCTGTATAAAAGACTCATCTTCCCAAGTGGAATATTAAGCAAGTAGTTTCCTCCACTTAATGAGATACTCTGAAATGGATCTGTTCCTCAGCTGGAAAATTCTTGTGCCAATGATAACTTCAGGCTCCAATATGATTTTTCCTTCCTCATAACATTCTGGAAATATAGCTTGAATTGGGATCTTATCACCTATAACCTTCTTTAAGAATGAAACAATAATGAAACATGGAAAGTTGGGTGTACTCATGAAGATGCAGGAAACTCCAATTTGTATTCCATAGTACCAATATTTTGCAACACCTTATAAGGGCCATAATACTTTGGTGATAATTTATTATCCTTCTTGGCTTGCTTGAGGGACATATGTTTGTATGGTTGCATTCTTAAAAACATTGACTCCCCTAATTCAAAACTTATCTCACTACGATGATTATTTTCTTCTTATTTCATGTGATTTTGTGCCATGGTCAGGTTGTCTGATCCAGGGGATCAAATTTTGCTCAAAAATCAAAGTTCTTGGAATTTCTTCAAAACAAACACATGCGTAGGAATCATCCTCATGAACCCAACACAACTTGAACGGGTTCAAATGGACTTTGTATGAGTGATATATTGTGTTCTATTCATTTTTCCAAACATGCAAAATTTTGTTGATTGTACAGTCCATACAGTGCTGACGTGGCATGGTACGATGAAGTGGAGTGATGCTCCTGCATCATAGAATGCTATTAGGATGGAAGAGATGAGCTATTTACTTTGTATATACTGGAGATAAGCTTTCCTTTAATAGGCCTGAGTTGTACAGATCTTGAGCATGGCCTCGAATCTGAGATATTGATGATTCATTCAATGTAATTAAATAGAGTTAGGTATCTTGGAGGGAAAGGCTCGAGGATCCCCTATTTTGTAAAAAAATATATTTGTATTAGATCTAGAGGGAGATGTATGAGAAATTAGAGAGCTCAAGAGGGGAGAGAGTCGAGAATCAGTTGTAGTCCGAGATCAAGCATTGTAATTAATATTATGATATTAATACAAAAGAACAGATTTCTTTGTTTATCAATTTATGTGTGGGGAATGTTTACTTTATGCTGAATGTGTGTCTATGAATGTATGTTGTAGATGTGTATTAATAGTTTCCATTTGCAGGGTGAAGATAAATTACACTATGTTTGAGAGTTTGTTGGATTTGTTTTGGGTTCTTTAGGCTATGCAAGGAGTGTACAATAGGGTATTGAAACTATGTATCCATCGCAAGGAGTGTACATCTGAACTCTTTCTAGTCAGAGAAGAACATGCCAGGATGGCACACTAGAACATTCACAATCTCAAGAGAAGCCTCAAGGTTATTGAACACCTTGGAGGAAAGACTATGCAGAGGATGCACAGAGAGACAAAATTGTTGAAGATTTTGTAGAGCTCTACCAAGAGGGCATTGAACAGGTGCAAGTATGCACAGGTGAATTCTATTTCGAGTTCTGAGAAGAGGATTGTCAAGGACAAGAAACTCACAGAGTTACTGAATACTCTAGAAAGCTCAGCAAGGAGTGCTTAAGAAGAAGTTTCCAAGAGGGAACATATATCCCTTTGAAGGGTGTAGAAGGGATGAGTCCCTTAAAGATTCGAGCAAGCAAAAGCTCAAGAGGAATAGTGCCATTTCTCACAAAGTCATTGCAAAGAGTGCAAAAGGATGAGAAAAGTCCAAGTATCAGACTGTGGGAGAAGTACTGAGTGTGCAAAAAAGTGAAAAGCATGTGCAAGAGAACTTATTTTCAATTTCAAGCTCAGGAAGAAGAGCGTGGGTGCCAGGAGGGTATGAGAAACCATCTGGAGAAACAAATGGTCAAGACCCTTTGAACTTTAATCATTTCAAGCTCAGGAGGAGGAGCGTGAGAAAAGGCCTAGAAGACATCCCTATTCAAGGAGATCAAGGATCGTAGTCTTTGAATTTATCAAAGAACCCTCTGTTGAAGGGAAGCTGTAGTAGCATCAGAGGAGGAAGCTACAGTAGTCATTGGATTGGCTGCAGAGACAAATTTGGACCGTCGGATCTAAGTCCAAGAAGAAGGGAGCGTGTAGGGGAAAAATATAGATCCTAGCCATCGGATCTAAGCGTGAGGTATGACATCCATAAGATATAAAGGAAGTTTCATGAGGGATAACAGTGGAAGTCCTTCGGACTTCACACATTTGGGGATTTTTAAGCGCAAAGGAGCAGGAACTCCCAAAGTCCCGAGGACTGAACTAAATCAGAACCATCCATCATTCAGAGGGACAGTTGGTAGAAGATCCACAACTTCGGAGCGGGAGCACTTTGAAAGTTTTGTGGTCAAGGAGAGAGTGAAATCACCGAATAGTTGAAGGCTGAAATAGATCCAGGTCGTTGGTCGCTAGAAGGCATGTGTCCATAGATCTGAGACTTCAGGGAAAGTCACTTCAGAAGACTTCCATTGTGGAGTGTGACAAACTACCAAAGTCTCGAAGGCTGAAGTAGATCACAACCATCTGTTGCAAAGAACACGTGGCAAGAGATCAGGAATTTCGGAGGCCTAACACTCTGAGAGGAAGTTAATGTGAGAAGAGAATATCTAGACCATCAGATCTAGAGGGACACGTGGCAAAAATTTGTCATCTTCGGATGAAACCACTCCAAGAGGAAATGAGTGTGCAGGAGTTGAAACTCTTGAACTCTGAAGATCCAAAGTGGATCATGGTTGTCAGATCCAGGAGGACACATGTCAATAGATTGAGTATTTCGGGTGGAAGTATTCTAGGAGAAAGTGAAGGTGGAGGGTTTGAACTCCCGAAACCCAAATAGTCAAAGAGGCTTATGGCCGTCGATCTGTGGGAGGTACGTGTTAATGGATCGTGAACTCCGAATGAAAGCGCTTTGGGAGAAAGCAAGCGTCGAGAATTTGAGACGTCTGAAGGCCAAGTCCTGAAGTGGACCAGAGTCGTTGATTTGGGTGGATGCATGGCACATGATCTAGAACTTCATGTATGGAATACTCTGGGGGAAAGTAGAGGTTGGGACATACCAAACTCCCGAAGCATGAAGTCTCGAAGTAGATATCAATCATTGGTTGCGAAGGAGGATGAGGACCGTTAATCTGGTCCCAGTTGAAATTTTTTAAGTCGCGAAGCGCCAAGAGATTAAGCCTAGGGTCACAGCCTGAGGTCACATGCAAAGAAGGATTAGTGATAAGAGCTCACGCTCGTTGGTGTTGAGATTTGGAAAAGGTGCTAAGAAAGAGGGTTCTACGAGTACCCATCGATCTGTGAATGAAAATCGACGGTGGGGAATCATTGCGAAGAATGGAGGTGAAATTATCCAATTTGCTAGTTCATGACCTGCTATTCACCAACATCGTTAATCTCATTGGGACAGGGGATCAATGACCACAATTATATCGAGTTGGGCGAGAAATTTATGATTTCATAGATAGAGCCCTCCGTTAAAGAGTGAGCACGTTGGCACCCCACAATTACTGTGAACCATCGATCGATGAACAAATCGGTAATGACCGGATCATGACCGTGAAAAACTTGAGGGAGATAAAAGGGATTGTGTTTGATTCAGTTTGAGACCAACAAGGTCTTAAGGAGATAATCCAGCTCGAGGTGATGTAATATCCTTGAATGGGAGGTCGAGCACTCCCGAGGGAGAGTAGGGGGATCCGTGTCAAGGAAAGGACAGCTAGTAGAAAAGTAAAGCAAAAATTGACAAGGAGATCAGTGAGATAAGAGGGGGTTTGCGTCCAGTGGTATAAGAGCCTGATTTCATTCTCAGGTAGGAGGAAGGAGATAAAGGAGATAAAGGATATAGTCCGATACCATCAAGTGGTATTAGATCCACATAATTGATTTATATAGGAAGAAGAGATAAAAGAGATAATATGACAACATCAAATGGTATCAAAAGTTTAATTTCACCTGTAGACAGTAGGTGAAGGAGGAAATAGAGTGCGATGATATGTAAATATTGTTGCAAGGTGTGAAACAAATGGTAGACAATCGGGAGGAATGAAGGAATAAAACATGGCTACTAAAGGCCATAAGTGTGGTCAAGGAGCAGACCACAAGAAGAAAAATAAAGAAAAAATCGACAAGGAGCTCAGTGAGATAAGATCAGAGAGATGGAGAGGCTAGCATTGAATATGCAACATGAGGCAAAGGTACACTAGACATATGAATGGCCTTTGAAGAGGAAAGCGAAGTGGCCTGTCCAGAATTTGTTAGCCAAAAGACAATAATAGGTAGTAAGGAAGTGGCTGAGGCATGCTGAAAACCTCAGTGATACAAAACTGGAGATAGTTTACATCTATGAACCAAAAGTAGGAGAAAACCTCAATGATGAGGAGAGGAGATCAAGAAGAGATATCATAGACTGAAAGGAGGGTAGTGATGGAATTTCAAATTGCCAAGTGGGAAATCAGATGAGATCAGTTGATCTCATAGACTACTAGGAGGGCAGAAGAGAAATCCCATATTGCCAGATGGGCAAGGAAAGAGAAATGAACTCAACTAGGGGTTCATATTAGCAAGGAGATCTGATGGAGGTGGATCAGAAATGCATTCTGATTATTGGGGAATTGATATATTCCTTCCAAACAACCCAATATCATCCAGTACACATGTTGGAGGTGCAGCAGAAGGACATCCAACTGTGACTTTCATGGAGGAGAAGGAGAAAATATCAGAATCTACCCTAGCAGAAGAAGAAGAGCATTCAACAGAATTGCTCAAAATTTTTAGCCAGGAAGCTGAATAGGAGATGACTGCAGCACTAGAGTCAGTAGCATAAGAGGAAGAAGATAGCATAGAGTTTGTTGATCTATGTGAAGAACTGGAATCCCTAGAGAGAAGGGTGATAATAAAAAGTCAACACATCCAACAGGATAAGTTGGAAACATATGGAAGAGCATACCAGTCTGAGGAGCAGCTGGAGGAAGTTGGAGTTGAACCAGAACAAGAGGAGCTGAAAAAAGTTAATTTGTCAGAGGAGGAAGTTGAACAGTAGCTCAGTGATGAGACTGCATAACTGGTGTCTACATCAAGGTGGAAATCTAATGCCATGGAGGAAGAAAACAACATGGGGCATCGAGATGATCTTCCCTTTGATGTGTATAAGGATGAGGAAGTGCAACAGAGAAGACTACATAAGGAGAACCAGCCAACAGAGAAGTTGGATAGGGTGATAGAGGAGATAAGAAAGTTGATGGTGAGGTCAGTAGTAGAAGAAGTCAACAAGGGGAAGTTGAACAATGGAGATCCTGCCAGAGAAGCAGGGAAGAAGATGAAGCAACAACAACAACAACCACAACAAAGCAGAGGAGCAAGAGGACAACTCTAAGGGAGAGTTTGGGATCCAGGGGGATTTCAATAGAAGAGAAGAGGAGATCATTGTTTTCCCAGTAGTGGAGTATGATGCAGGAGCATCTCTCCACCTCAGCAGCACACTAGAATTCCATCTCATCAACGCGCATTCAAGAAGGGGAGAGGCGCCAACCCTCTCATTTTTCCCCCGAATTTTAAATTTTAAGTGTGAAGTTAATACAATTGAATGATGTCAGGATGGAAGAGCTGAGATATTTCCTTTGTATAGGCTAGAGATAAGGTTTCCTTTAATAGGCTTGAGTTTTACATATCTTGATCATGGCCTTGGATATGAGATATTTATGATTCATTCAATGTAATTAATGATATTTAGGTAGCTTGGAGGGAAAGGATCGAAGAGCCCCTCTTTTGTAAAAAAATATCTTTGTATCAGATCTAGAGGGAGAGAGATGAGAAAGTAGAGAGCTCAAGAGAGGAGAGAGCCGAGACTCGGTTGCAGTCCAAGCTCAAGCATTGTAATTAGTATTATGATATTACTACAAAAGAACAGATTTCTCTGTTTATCAATTTCTGTGTGGGGAATGTTTACTTTATATTGAATGTCTGTCTATGAATGTATGTTGTAGATGTGTATGAATATTTTCCATCTGCAGAGAGAAGATAAATTCCACTATATTTGAGAGTTTGTTGTATTTTTTTGGGGTTCTTTAGGCTGTGCAAGGAGTGCACAACATGGTATTGAAACTCTGTAGCCAACGCAAGGAGTGCACAACAGGGTATTGAAACTCTATAGCCAGCACAAGGAGTGTGCATCTAAACTCTTTCGAGTCAGAGAAGAACGTGCCAGGAGGGCACACTAGGACATTCACAATATCAAGAGGAGCCTCAAGGTTACTGAACACATTAGAGGAGAGACCATGTAGAGGAGGCACAAAGAGACAGAATTGTTGAAGATTTTGTAGAGCTCTGTCAGGAGAGCATTGAGCAGGTGAACGTATGCATAGATGAACTCTATTTCAAGTTCTGGGAAGAGGAGTGTCAAGGAGAAGACACTCACAGAGTTACTAAATACTCTTGAAAGATCAACAAGGAGTTCTTAAGCAGAAGTTGCCAAGAGGGCATAAATATCCCTTTGATGGGTGGAGAAGGGTTGATTCCCTTAGAGATTCGAGCAAGAAAAATCTCATGAGGAATAGTTCCATTGCTCACAAAGTCATTGCAAAGAGTGCAGAAGGTTGAGAACATTCCAAGTCTCAGACTGTGGGAGAAGTAATAAGTGTGCAGAAAAGAACAAATCATGCACAAGAGAACTTATTTTAAAGTTCAATATCAAGAAGAAGAGAGTGGGTTCCAGGAGGGTACAAGAAACCAATTGGAGAAACAATGGGTCAAGACCATTTGAACTTTAATCATTCCAAGCTCAGAAGGAGAAGCGTGAGCAAAGGCTAAGAAGACAACCATGTTTGAGGAGATAAAGGGTCGTAGCCTTTGAATTTTATCGAAGAACCCTTCATTGAAGGGAAGGCGTAGCAACATCAAATGAGGAAGCTACAATAGTTGTTGGATTGGATGCAGAGACAAATCTGGGTCGTTAGATATAAGTCCAGAAAAAAGGGAGCGCGCATGGGAGAAATATATATCCCAGTCATCGGATCTGAGTGCGAGGTCTGAAAACCATTAATCTAAAGAAAGTTTCATGAGGGATAACAGTGGAATTCCTTCATACTTCGCACATTCGGAAATATTGAAGCGCAAAGGATTAGGGACTCCTACAGTCTCGGGGCCTGAACCAAATCAGAACCGTTCATCGATCGGAGGGATAGGTGGTGGGAGATCCACAACTTCGGAGTGGGAGAAGTTTAGAAGTTTTGTGGTCAAGGAGAGAGAGAAATCGTTGAATATCCTAAGGCCAAAATAGATCCAGAGGGACGCGTGGAGGAAATCCATCATCTTCAAGTGAAACCACTCCGAGAGGAAACGAGTGTGCAGGATTTGAAACTCCTAAAACCCAAAGAGACAAAGTGGATCTTGGTCGTCAGATTCAGGAGGACACGCTTCGACAAATTGAGTATTTTGGGTGGAAGTACTCTGAAAGAAAGCGAAGGTGGAGGAGTAAAGAGGTACAACGGGCGGAAGGAAGGAATCAAGGAAGAGCAATTGTGAAAAATGCAGGAGCATATCCAGTAGCAGCTATTGAAGAACTAGTTTATGACCCACCAGCAACAACTTTAGTAACATCAGAGCAAGTAGCAAAGGTTGATCCAGTTGAAGCAGCCGTTGACCCAGACCTAGTCACTTAGCCGAAGCTAGCCACCTTACAACACTCACTACGCTTATCCATCTATTGCCATATTATATATAATGCATATCTATATCGATATCGATACCCAGCAGCAGCTCCAGTAGTCTATTTAGTAGATCCAATAGAAGATGCAAAACCACCAGTAGCACTTGTAGACCCAGCAACAGTAGATCTTCCAGTTCCTGATCGAGACTCCCACAACCCGAATAGCCGAAGCCACTTGTGGTCATCAATATATGGTAGGTATGTGTCAACAGATCGTGAACTCCAGGTGAAAGTTCTCTAGGAGAAAGAGAGCATGGAGAAGTTGAGACGTCCAAAGGCCAAGTCCTAAATTGGACCAGAGCCATTGATTTGGGTGGACATGTGGCGCATGATCTAGAACTTTGAGTACATAATACTCCAGGGGAAAGTGGAGGTTGGGACATCCCAAACTCCCGAAGTGTGGAGTCTCAAAGTATATCTCGATCATTAGTTGCGAAGGAGGACAAGGAATGTTGATATGGTCTCGGTTGAAATTTTTGAAGTCGCGAAGCGCCAAGAGGTTAAGCCTCGATTCATAGACCGAGGTAACATGCAAAGAAGGATTAGCGAGAAGAGTTAACACCTGTTGGTGTTGAGATTTGGAAAAGGTGCTAAGAAAGCGAGGCCCATGGGTACCCATCGATCTGTGAATGAAAATCGCCGGTGGGGAATCATTGTGGAGCGCGGAGGTGAAATTAGAAGACTTTCTAGTTCATGACCCGCTATTCACCAACATCGTTGATCTCGTCGGGATGGGGGATCAATGACCACGATTATATCGAGTTGGGTGAGCACTTTCTGATTGCGGATATAGATCCCTCTGATAAAGAGTGAGCACATTGGTGCCCTGCAGTTACTTTGAACCGTCGATCGATGAACAAATCGATAATGACCGGATCATGACCATGAAAAACCTGAGGGGGATAATAGGGCCTGTGTTTGATTCAGTTTGAGACAAGCAAGGTCTCGAGGATCTAATCCAGCTCGAGGTGAAGTAAGATCCTTGACCAGGAGATCGATCAAACCCGAGGGAGAGTAGGGGGGGGGGGTCTACGTCATATGGACCCACACGTGTTAGGTGACATGGACTGGCCACGTGGCAGAGTGTTGAGTTGTCATGCTGACTAGGTAGGCTATGTAGCAGAAAGGTGGATGAATCAGGTTCTGAAACGTGTCGCATATTGGGAAAGTGTTATGGTGCCACATGGCCCAGGTCGTGGACTGCCATGTGGCACCCCTCTAGTGTGTAAAATAGGTGAAGTCCATGGGGGTCGAACCCCCGACCTCCGGATGGACACGTCAAATCCTTGGCAGGGCTCGAGCTACTAGCCCACCCACATATTCTGACTTAACGATAATCTTGTTTAAATTTATTTGAATTAAACTTAAGGTTCAGGCAGTGAAGAAAAGGGTCGGGACTTAGCCCCAACCCTCGACGCATACACGATACAACCATACCATGTAACCAGTGGCACGTGCAATAGTTGGAACTTGGATTTAAACCCCTAACCACATGAATATACCACATGACCACACACCTTCGTGCGGAGGAGCTAGCCGATGGGTGCGTAACAGTTAGTTCAATGGCAACATGGGGCCATATGACCAAGTTCTCCTCCGAGGATTGGGGGCCGATGCAAACGGTCCTATAATTTCACCCATTTTGCAGGAATCTTTGTGTGTGTTGGGGTTTGGCATGGAAAACACACAGAGGTCGAGTTATTTAGACAGTAGGTGCGAATTGGCGAACCAAAGACATGAATCTTGAAGGGGAAAACTTCCAGGAGGTGTAACTTCTTCATTTTTTGGCCAAACCAGGTGTAGAAAGGCCTAGCTAGGGGTTTTTGGACATTCTGGAGTCATTGGAGCCATCTATTTTGTATTATGAGCACTGCAAAAGAAATTTTTAAGCATAATGAAAATGATCTAAGGGAAGTTGGACCAGGATATGTAGCCCAAGAGAGGGGTGAACACCTTTATCATTTGTTGTGTTATGTGTTCATTATTGATGGTTGTTATATGTCTGATATGATTCTCATGATTAAGTAAAAACTCATAAATTTTATGTGTTAGTAACTTGATCCAATTACCCAAACACATACCATTTTTACACTTGCAATTTAAAAGAGACAAGTCTTCTTCATTTTCATATCAGTTGGAAACAAACCCATTTCAATTTCAGATCAGTTGGTATCAGAGAATAGGTTTTTGAAGACTTGATTGTTTGCAAGTGTTTTGTTTTTATGATGGTTACAAGGTTGAATCTCACAAGAGGAGAAGGTCAAATTGTGTTAGAAAAACAGGGCCACAGAGAAATAAAATAAAACAAATGCGGAAACAAAACACAGAAGATACACAATACAAGAGAGACACAAATTTACGTGGTTCACCCAGTGTGGGCTACGTCCACCAGAGAAATTTCCAG
>JZKD02S1618963.1:62707-87829 GCA_000966675.3 Picea glauca
AGACTCATAAATATTATCTACAGAAAGAATCAAAGCATCTTGTAACACATCACCTATTACATTTGCTTCCTGATTTCTCTCCTGTTGTCCATCTCTTTGTTTCTTTGGAGCTTTGTAATCTTTCTTCATATGTCCTTTCTTCCCACAATTCCAACACTCTATCTTTCCAAGTATGGATTTGGATCTGCCCTTCCTAGAATTCCCACAGTTCCCTGAGCCCTTTACTCTATCCTTTTGTCTTCCCCTGTTCTCCATGTTCAACGCACTACCTAATGTCTCACCTATGCTTTTTCGTCGCATTTCCTCACTAAGGATAACACCAACGACATCATCAAATTTTAAAGTATTTGAACCAGAGATAGAGTTACTTACAGCCATGACCAAGCCTTTCCAGCTTTCTGGCAATGAACACAAGATTAGAAGAGCCCTAACCTCATCATCAAATTCCACTTTTATAGAACTTAGTTGATCAGTAACCATATTAAATTCATTTAAATGATCTACAACAAACCCACCTTCCGACATCTTCATATTAAATAATCTCTTCATTAGAAATACTTTATTGGACGCCCATGGTTTTTCATACAATTTGGCCAACACGTCCATAAAACCCTTCGTTGTCTTTTCTTTCGAGATATTGAAAGCCACCGATGCTGCCAGGCTCAGCCGTATCGTTCCTAGAGCCTTTATGTCAAGAATCTCCCATTCTTCGTCCTTCATGGCCGTCGGCTTCTTTGCTACTCCTCTTAATGGTAGGAATAGATCCTTCTGATATAAATAATCTTCCATCTACATCTTCTATCACTGGTAGTTTTGGCCGTTAAATTTCTCAACCCTAAACTTTCCATATTCCGACATTGCTCCCACTCGAACCAGGAACCCTCTTTTCCTGCGAGTTACTTTACGCTCTAATACCAGTTGTTAGAAAAACAGGACCGCGGAGCAATAAAATAAAACAAATGCGGAAACAAAACACAGAAGATACACAATACAAGAGAGACACGGATTTATGTGGTTCACCCAGTGTGGGCTACGTCCACTAGGGAAATTTCCAGGTCCTTTCTTTATTATTATCTAGTAAAATGAAGGGATACAACCTACAACAAAACCCACTATAACTTCCTCTTCTTTCTCTCACAGTCTCCTCTCTCATAATAAAATACTCGCCAACATACATAGCTGCAATACCTTTCCCTCATAAAAGAGGGTTGCCTTCTAGGGAAAAAAAACCCTAACATAATCTCTATCGTTAGATCTGCGACCTTATAATGAATGGTCCAAATTTACAATGAAATTACAATATAATTTTACAAGGAATTTTTTTCTTCAGGGGCTTCACCCCCGAACCCCCACCAGGGGACGCTGCCCCCAAATCCCCGCTGGGGGCCCTCTTTTCCCTGAACATCGTAGAGGGGGTACCCCCCCTCTGCACTCCCCCGCATGGAAGAGTGTACATACTTCTGGGGTGTAAATACTTCATGGGGCATAAACACGGCTGAAAGTAAAAGACCTCTAAATCGGGAAGATAATCAAGCTCCACAACCAACAAATTGTAGAGCCAAGTTCTCAACTGTCAAGAAGGAGAACTATCGAATCACCTAAAGCTTCAAGGAGATATTCACCAAGTATGGATCATGAGGAGAGTCATGGAACTCTTCCTTCAGAGGAGGAAACTTTCAGAAAATCTTGTTATGATATCACTGACATGGTCAAAGTTTTGTTTGAAGAAAGAAATGGAATATTGCAAGGTGAAATCTCCAACCCTCCAAAGGACAATGGAGACAGTGGTGATAAAACTCCAAATGGAAATGGAGGGAATGGTGATTCTCCACCTGCTTCACCTCCATATTCCACCCCTTCTACCATTTCAAAACCACCTCCAAATTCTCCAAAAAAACATGGTAAAACACCTTTACTAAATCTCGATGTTAAGTTTGAATTGACTATGTACAATGGAGAGGTAAATGTTGAGAAATTGGATAACTGGATTTTTCAGATTGAAGTGTATTGTAGGATAGAAAGAATCACAGATGATGAAACTAAGATTCATCTTTCTTCTTTAAGATTGCACAGTGTAGCACTCATTTGGTGGGAAGCCAAAACTCAAGAGGACATGAAGAAGCATGGCAAAGTTTTATCCTCTTGGAATGATTTTATTGATGCAATTAAAAGACAATTTTATCCATTAGCATACATGCAGAAAGATATTATGGATTGGAAAAACTTTAGGCAAGCTAAAGGGAATGATGTGCAAAGATTCACTCAAGAATTTAGGAGAAGATATTTGGTTTTGGGTGTAGATTTGTCTTCTCAAGTAACTTTACTCAAATACATTGGGGGTTTACATAAATACTTGAGGCATACAATACTTATGTTTAAACCTTCAAATCTAGATGAAGTTTGTGTACAGGAAACTCATTTAGAGGCAAGAGGAAGGAATGAACCTCAAGAGGGAAGCAATAAGTCTTTTAGTAATGGAGAAAAGGGAAAGAGGAAGTTCGAAGGAAATGGAAATAAAAATGCTTCAGTCAAGAAAGAGAGAGAGAAACTCTCATGTAAACATTATTCAAAGGATGGACATGATGAACAACATTGTTGGAAACTTCATCCTAAAAAGAGACCCAAAAAGTTCAACAAAGAAGAGAAACCAAACATTGTTGCAATTGTACAACAAGATTTAGGATCTGATTCAGAATATGAAACAAAAATCATAGCCATGGATTTTCAAGGTAATAATTCTATTGAAAGTACTAGTTCTTCTAGTAGTAGTAGCCTTAATGTAACTCAACATGAAAAAGAGATAATAGAGATTTTTCACATAAGGGTAATTTCCAAACATACCAAGATAGATAATCTTTTTGATACGGGATCACAAGAAAACCTCATTTCTGAACACATTGTCAAGAAATTGAATTTGGAATCTACTCCACATCCTAAACCTTACCCTCTAGGATGGATATGTGAAAATGCCAAATTGCATGTGACAAGAAGGTGTAAACTTAGATTTTCCATCACTGCAAACTATATAGATGAGGTAGAGCTTGATGTTATTCCATTGGATATTTGTGGTAATGTGTTGGGAAGCCCATATTTATATGATAGGAGAGCCATCTTTCATAGTCATGAGAATAAATATCATTTGTTTAAAAATGGAGTTGAGTACATTGTTAGAGCACATACAAAGAAGATGAATTTGTCACTTACAAATGTTGGACAAATGAAGAGACTAGTCAATGCTAGTAAGAACCTTGTAATTTTGATGATTAAACCCAAAGACAATGATGAAGAAGAAGTTTTTCAAGGATGTGATGAAAAGTTACAATCTGATTTATATGAGGTTGTTAATGGAAATGTTGAGATGTTTCAGAAACCAAGATATTGCCTCCTAAAAGGGGTATCCAACATGAGATTCTATTGCAGCAAGATGGTCCTATTCCAGACATTGACATGTGCAGGATGTCAGTCATGGAGAATTTTGAAAACATAAAACAAGTCGAAGAGTTTCTTGACAAAGAGGTCATCAAACCAAGTACATCGCCATGTAGGTCACCAATTGGTTTGGTACCAGAGAAAGATTGTATATTGCATATGTGGGTAGATTTCAGAGCCTCGAACAAGACTACGAATATGATTGTTGAAGGAAACACATGGAAGAAAGATTTGAAATCAAAGAAAGCTCCATTGCATGCCTTGACAAGCTATGTATTCCACTTGGTGATAAGGTACGACATCAACACCACCCATGGGTATGACATCAACACCACCCATGGGTATAGAAATCATTGGACTATTCATTACATATTCCCTCATAGTAAGATTGATCTTATTTAATTTTCCTAAGCAATTGATAGTTCCTCCATCTTCAATCATTACTTGAAACTCTGGCATTGGATATACAAAGAAATTGAGAGCTTTGGCTAATTTATAGTGAATGAAATTATGAGTACTACCAGAATCAATTAGGACTATTCCCTTTTTCTTTTTGATATATCCTTCGATCTTGAGGGTTTGAGGAGTGCTAATTCCAGCCAATGCATTACATGATATCGTGGGTGTCAACTCTTCAGAAGAAATCGCTTCAAAATTTTCATCTTGATATGTTTCTTGCTCTTGTTTTTGTTCTTCTTCCTCTTCACAATCTATGTGGAATAATTTCTTCCCACCACACTTATGTCCCTTATTGTACTTGTTGTCATAGTTAAAGCATAAACCTTTTACTTATGTTTCCTCCAATTGTTGAGGTTTCAACCTTGTAGGTTGAGGTATTTTAGAAGAAGGAACACTATTCTCTCGATAGATGTTAGGAGTGGTCCTTCTAGTAGCCATAGCCATATTTTTACTTTCAACATTTCTTGCCACTCTAAATGCATTCTCCAATGATTTGGGTTCCCAAAGGCGAACCTCATGTTTAATGTTATCCCTTAAATTTCCTATGAATACATCAATCAAGTGATCATCTGTAATATCTATTACCTTTATATTCAATCTTTGGAAGTTCTCAATGTGCTCTGTAACTGAACCCTTTTGCTTGATATTTATCAATTGGCTAAAGAAGGTATTTCTCCTTGTATCATCATAGTGTGCTATCATTTCTTCCATGAAAATTGTCCAAGTGACGAGTGATTTGTGAGAACAAATCCATCGATACCACACAAATTGATTGGGTTCTAAATATAAAGAATCAATTTGTACCTTTTGTGTATGTGGCACATCATGTATATAAAAGAATTGCTCCATCTGAAGTATCCATGTGATTGGGTCTTTGCCATCAAACTTCCTCATATCGATCTTAGGAAAGTGGTTGGTATTCAACCCAAAGTTGGAGTTTCTCCATTCTTGATTCATCTTCCTTGTGTCCTCATCATGAATTTCATGGGATACATTTTCACTTTCAAGTGTCCTCTCTATTAGGTAATTTTTCAATCCTTCCATGATCTCCCTTTTTAAACCATCCATCATCCCTTGCAGTTCATCTTTTGTTACTGTCTTCTTTTGTAAATCATTTATGTCCCTACACATATCTTCACCTTCATCAAGAGTCCAAGTAGGACAGTTTGGATGCTTATTTGGTGTAGAAGTTCCCTTTTTTGGTGGCATGTTGTCCAAGTATCACTTTTAAACCTTGATTTTGAGGTGGTTCTGCTAGACAATCTTTCTTCTGTTGTATCTCCAAAATTTCAGCCCTTCTGGGTATGAAAATTTATTTTTTGTATTTCTCTAATATTTCTTCTTTGCAATGCCACAAGTCTGATCAAAATTGGATGTGCCAAGTGGAATTTATGGTAACTTCCCCACAACTTGCTTATTTTTGGCCTTTCCCAGAGATCTCACTTGTATAAAGTTCCCCACACAAAATAATTGATATAAAATTTTTAAAATTGTACATGAAATACTACAAATTATCTACTATCCACTGCAACTGGTCTCACACAATTTGGATATTCTATGAATGATTTATGATTTCTTTACCCGGAACACTTTCTTGAGACTAGTTAGATACCCTATCTTCCACAGGGTGTATCTACAAATGTAAGATGACCTAGAAGATGAAATTTTTATCACAGATACCTTAATAATTTATATGAATATCCTCTAGATTTCAGTGTCTGAAACGTTACATAAACAATTTCATAGCGAACATTCCACGATGACTAAATTTAGGATGATTCCATAACCCTATTTTACACAGGCTAGATCTCTGAAAGTATAAGGCCTCAGGAGATGAAATTTTAACCCAACATACCTTGATCCATCTACTAAATATCCTCCAAGGGGTTCCTTTGGAAAATCGTAGAAAACAAATTATAAAAAAAATTCTAGTGTGTCTTAGATGTAGCAGAGAAACCCCAAGACCTTGAGCTATGATACCAAATGTTAGGAACCAAATACCAAGATAGCATAGAAAAACCTCATAATAAGTACTCAACGCCTCGCAAAAGAGAGAATTTCATATAATAAGCCTCTTCGAGGGGGAAACCTCCTTATACACCACATAGATTTCCAAATACAAGATGATTCCAAATGAAAAGGTCTCCTTGGTATATATAGGAGACTAGGAGGTAAAATTACAACTAATGGACCCAAGTTGACATAAATAAAATCACATTACTAATGTAATATTCCCTAATTAAGGGGTAATGTGCCACTATTCAGGGCTTAAAATTGTAAAAGCCATCAAGATTTAGCACATTTCATTGAAAAAAGTAGAATGTTAATTGGGTTATGACATTTGTGTGGGATGATGCCATTCAAAAACGTGGATCTCTACATTGAAATATTCTAAATAGGTTTTTCTCTTAACTCATTTATGAATAGTAACTGTAACAAACTAGATTCGTCCTGGCTTAAACATTACAATCATTCAACCAAGGTTCCATTTTTGGACATAGACCTAGCCAGAGTCTTACCTCAGCTTCAGCTTTCTTAGTGGCTTTATGGGCAACACCAAAAAACTGCAAACTACTTTATGGATAAAGTGATGGGATCTATCGTTACAACATCGTAAGTCTTTATTCTCTCCTTTATCATCTATGCATATAGTTGACTAAAAAGCACCACTAAAAATGAAAACAAATGCTATTGACAACAATTTAAAATTTGACTATTCCCCAAATTAACAAATATTACCATTTCATAATTCTCATATTCCCAACTGTTTTATGAACTCACAACTATTTTTATCAAGAAAATCTTTGATAAATCCATATATGGTAAAAGAACGAAATTTATTATACCTATAACTCATTCACATATGCAAGATAATCGAAAGGAAGAATGTGGTCGTCAACTAGGCATAGGGAAAGAAGTCCCCAGATAGAATAAACTGCGGTGATAGGAAATTCATTCAAAGAATCATCATAAATTCACTAACATCATCATAGATATAAGAATTCATTCCAAATCAATAGTTGGTGCGAGAACCTCCTCACTCGGTTTCTCACTCAGTTTCAGTTGATCGAGATAACTCAGTGTCATACCCAGTTGGAGTAAGCATATCGAAATGCAGTTCATTGAATCTCATCAGCAAGAAGAAACCGACCCCATTTTAGGTAGGAAAAGCAACAACTTGTTTCTGGGTGAGACACTCGTTGTATGAGAGATATGAGTGGAACATGATTTATGATTCGCACATGTGAGTTTGTGCATGCATGCTACGTGGAGGGATAAATCTCTTTAAAAAGCTAGGACTTGAGGTGAACTTTTCTTATAATATATTATTATTATCTACAAAACACCGATTTGATTTGATAAATCGCTTAAAAAAGCTAGGTCTTGACGTGAACTTAGATTATAATATATTATTATTATCTACAGAACACAGTTGCTGGGAATAGTCATAGTTCAACAAAGGTATCTTCTGTGAGAGATCTAACAACCAATTAACCTGTTTGTAAATTGATTGCAATATCTTTCTATGTTTGTATTGTATTTTTATAATTAGATTTGTCACAACGTTGAATGACCACATTCTTTATGTATTTTCATGGATGAAGTTAACTTGTGGAAAACAATGACGGGATGGTTTGAAGTTTAGAATAGAAAACAATAATACATATCTTGTATTCATTTCTGGGCTAAGTACGATCTATGGGATGATAAAATGTTATAATGAAATTACTCTTATTATGATTTTAATTTTTAATCTGTCCATGGATACCTCATATTCTGTTGAGATGAAGCACTTGAACACTAGAATCATTGCTACTTTTGACAAATTTATTATCTATATAATGTATCACTAGAATCATCGCTACTTTTGACAAATTTATTATCTATATAATGTATGAATCTAAATATTATGTCCCTACAATTCTTCGTTTTATGTTCTACCTACTCTTTTTTATTGGTCACTCTGATAATTATCTAGATTATGTTCAATAACATAAAATTGTGGTCTAAACATGTCAATCTAGAACAAATTATGGCCTTGTGCCCTCAAACATCTCTTCTAAAATATATGATAATTTCGTAAACAATCTGAGTGTAACTTTTTAATCGAAATTGATTTCAGTTTTTTATTTGCTTTCAAAAGATGCAGACAATGTTATATATAGTGTTTTGGATTGTCCGCCTGCCTGATTAGCTGAAATATAAGACTGCATTTGATTTTAAATTCACACTATAAGTGGGTTTTAATTTTCATTTTCATTTAATATATGCATTGTCCATTAGCAGGGCTTTCTGAGTTGCAACAATATAGTATAAATACAATTTAATTTATTGCAAAATATAATTATTATTTTTTAATTTTTATTGCAGTTCTATGAAAAGATCTGATGTCTTTTTATTTTAAAGATGTTTCAGTTTTTAGCATTATAACAAATATTTAATATAACCATAGGATATTCAAAATTTCATATCTAATATTACATATCTTTAATTTTTTTACTTTATAAAATAATATTTTCATGGCCAATTTCTCGTCACAAGTTCTACATATAATCACAAGTTAATGACACCATCTTAACTATTAAGTCACAATCTAACAAATGTATAATGGTGATGTCTCTTCGAAAACATCCAATTTAAATTGGAACGATACAAAAAAGATTAGCATGGTCCCTGCCCAAAGATGACACGCACAAATCGAGAAATGGTCCAAATACAAAAAATTCCATGAAATGATTGTTTTATATCCAGATCCCTACTATTGTTTGAGAAGGTTGTTCATTTTTCAAAAACATTGTTCAAGATTTTCTATTTCATTTGGACAACTATCTTACATGGACAAGAGAACTTGAATTTATCGTATTTATCTTATCGTATCTTGAATTTATGGTAGAGGGTTTTGAAATAATCACCTAATGTTTCTTTGGAAAATGTCAAATCCATGGATTAGGACCAATTGTGAAATAAAACACATTTTCTAAAATTCACCTTTTGAATGTTCAAAGATAGAACAGGCTAAATTTCACCAGGTCAAAATAAGTTTGTCAGTCAAATGTTTGAAAGGTAGAGGAAAAAGAGGTTGATTTAGAAATCCGGGAAAAATTAATATTGTTTTCAAATTTAAGTTGGGAAAGGAATGATCTAGGAATCAGGCCTATTTTAGACTTGGCAATTAATGTCAAAAATAGATTAGCAGTCCAAATTTTTGAAAGGAGAGGAAAAGTGGCCTAGTTCAAAATAGGGGAAAAATTGATTTTGATGAAATGGTTTTTTCGAGAAAGGCCCAAATTGATGATTGGACTATTAAAGTGAATCAAACCCAAAAGTAAAGTAAGAACACATTTACTCAACTTAGCCTCTATCCTTTTATTTCATATGTTTGTTAATTTTTTTTAATAAAGATCCTATAATAACAAGTTTTAAACATAGGGTTAAAATTTGAAATGTCAAATAAGGCTCATAGGGACTTTAGGGATTTCAAGTGAGAGGGTCATGAGGCTTAGAAAGTGTCCATAAAAAAAATATCAAAAGTTAAATTAAAGTTAAATAAAAATCACCCAAAGTACAAACCGTTATCTAATCAAAATCATAACTAAAAAGAGTTAATTAAAAATTTAAAAGTGGGTCTCTAGATCAATCAATTTAGGTAGATTGTTGTTTTCCTTAATAAATGAAAACACATAGGGTAGGGCCATGAGTCTATGATAGGTATCATTGGATCAGAACTTGAAGTTAATACATCCTAATAAATCTTACATGGTGATAAATACAACAATCATACCTTCATACCAACCAATGAGGCTCATCTACCATGCCACGATGATGAAATGATGAGGTTTATTTATTTAATTCTTGCATCAATGATCCAAAGCAATGTTTCCATCACGAGGCCTAGTAGATTTTGGATATAAATTTTTTCACAACGTGTAGATATTTTATCCCTCGGATGGGGCTTCACTACTAATGATTTTCCATAGCTCCATAAGAGTCACCATGAGGTCACAAACCTTACTCAACTACCAATGAGGTTCCATATGTTAAGTTTTGAGCTATTATTAGGTTTCTTTTCAATTTACTAGATAACCATAGCATAGATATGATCACTGAGAGAAACACAATCACAAGAGTACACAAGCATTTATCCTAGGAAACCCTCAATGGGAAGAAAAGCCAGCAAAACTTCATTAATATAGATTCAATAACCAAGTACAGTACTAGAATAACTCTTTCTCTACGAGAGACAAACTACCATGATGCTAGACTAGAAAATAATCAAAGAACCATAGCCAATCCAATGCCAAGAAAATAAACCAAACACTAGAGAATATCCTCTCCCAAGCAATGTGCCTCCCTCTCTTCCTTCTTTCGACAACTGGTAACTACACCTTCCTTCAATACTTACTCACTAGATGAGTGAGCTGAGTGAGTGTGCAAATGAGGCATTGGCTTCCTTTATTTATACAGAATGGCAAGCACTGAAAGGAGGTGTCTCTTCACTGGTAGGGTCGACTTCTCTCTCTAGGCAGTTAGAACCACTTTAATTTTCCAGGGGGTTGACTTCTTAATTTGTATATTACATTTAGGATTTGACCAATCTGCAAAAGGGGATAAGAATATTATTTGCAGTTACACAATATTTCAGCACTCCCTCTTAACAAGAAGGATATTCTTTATCTTTTGACAGGTCACTAGATGTCATCATCAACTGGATAATCATCATCAATTGGACAACAACATCAACTGGATAACATCATAAATTGGGCAACATCATCAACTGGGTAACATCATCAACTGGGTAACAACATCAACTAGATAATAGGAGGCATCAATATAATCCACTTGGTCATCCGGAATCACAATCACTAACTGGTTCTCCATGAATCCATATTAAATAAGTTTTGTTCTCTTTATCTTTGTGCAGAAGATACTCTTTCTTTCTTTCATCTTCATGCAGAAGATACTCTTTCTTATATTCACATAGAATATATCTTATCTTCACATATTAGATATCTTATCTTCACACAAAAGATGTCTTATCTTCACACATAAGATATTCTATGAGTTTTTCCATACCTTTTGTGTTCTCCCTTCTCTTGTAGTCATCTATCTCAACCAAGCACTAGGGAGGACTACTACCATAGATTCACTCCTAGTCATCGCACATGAACTAGAGAAGCTAAGATGCTAGCCTAGGAAAGACTAGACTCCCTTTCCATGATCCACGCAGGATCACGACACAAACCTCAAGATCCAAGTAACCATTCCACATGGTCAAGGTTTGTGTTTTGGGCTACTCAATCCTTGGCCAAATGAGAGTACTTGCCCGCTACCCCTTGGAGAAACATCCACACTCCTCTCTACGAGGGTGGTCACACCCCTCTCTATGAGGGTATTCTAGCATGTCCCTAGAGTATCCAAAAATCAACACTTGGACAAAGGCCAACCTTGACAAATTTCTCATTCCCCTTCTCTACAAAGGTCTCGCTATGGGATTTGAAAAAATATATTGTGGTCCAAAATCTTTCCATGGTATAATACCATGCTACCCATATGTTGGGCACCATCCATCTTCTAGATAACTTTCATCTTGATCAAAATATCTCATTACTCATCCACTGAGTAAACTGTTCCATGGACCACTTCTTTCCTAACTGCACCAAATCACGATCCTCCATTTCGAACTCGGAGACATAGTTCCCTATTGCACCAAACTAAGAGCTTCTTTAACTGTGTAACATCTAATAATCATCATCCTTGAAGTTCTCTTCTGTAATATATTGGGTTCCTTCTTGAGTTCGAACGTTTCTTTCTTTCTGACTTCATACTAGATCAACCTGCTCCCTCTGCATCTATAAGAATGGTAATGGAGCAACCTGCAGTTACCTGCATCTCATCAACTATATCTGAGTAGGGATCTTTCTCTTCATCTTGAACATTTTTGTTATGCATATTTAGGAGCCTCCTGCTCCTATATGAATACTAGATATTATATGTTTCTTACTGACTGTCACCATATCATCAGCCCTTCTCATGTTGTCTAACTTTTGCAAGTCAAGGCATAAGTTTTTTCTTTCGAGACCTGTAAACTTACTTACAGTATGCTTTATGAGATATGTCACTTAGCCAATCAGTAGTAACCATAAGCAGTAATCAAATAAAACTATATCATGATTTATATCAGAGTAGTACACATCTTTTCTTAATCAAAACTTGTTCAACCATGTACACATCTGAAACCCTAATCATGAATAAGACTTTTGAACTCTTTTTCACTCTAGCTATGAAATTACCAAGTTTTCCCTTACTATCATAGCTAAACACATACCTTTGTTAGTCTCATGAGTGATCATACCTGAAATAAATATTTTATCTCTTTCTTCATCCTCTTCTTTGATACTTCCTTCATAAATCTGCATAGACACTGAAATAAAACGAGGTTAATTAACATTCTCACAAAAATATAACTTGTAATGATAAAGTATTAAAGTAAACAAGATACTAAAAATAAACATGAATACTTATCTTTTGGTTTTGTGTGGAGAGGCTCCACAGACTCCACCATTTGCTATCTTTCTTCAGATCTGGAACTCTTACGGAGTTAGCTTCTTTATTGTTCTTCCTGAAGGAACTTCTTATGTTCTTTTGAACTGTAAGAGCTTTCTCTTCGTCAACAATTAATCTCTTTTGTTGGTCTACAAGTCTAGATTCTGCGTGTGTGCAATCTACCCATAACTTATCAAACTTGGGTAACTTGCTTCTTGCACACACTCCTTTTACAAAAGGAATCCAAAATTTTGGAAACCCATTTAGAGTCGTGGTTACAAGATATTTGTCACTAATGACATCTCCAATAGCTGCAAGCTGATCTCTAATCTGATAAACTCACATAAGATAGGATGAGACAGATTATGAGTTTTCCATCTTCATATTACGAAGCTGATTTATTAAGGCAAGATTACAATTAATGTATTTTCTTTCATAGAACCTATTGAGTGATTCATACATTTTCCTTTTTGTCTGTAGTTCAGATATATGAGGGATCAAGTGATCCTTTACTGAATCTGACACAAATCTCTTTTCTTTCTTTTCATTCTTCTTATGCTTGGTCTTTTGCTCTTTTTCCTCTGGTTCTAGTACACCCACTGTAACATGTTCTAGGATATCATTGTCGTCTAGAATCATCTGCAACCTATGCTTCCAAGATATGAAGTTTCCAGATCCTTCCAGCCTAATTTCTACCCTCATACCGGTAGCCCTTCTTTCTTGTAGTAGAAACCCTAGCCCTCTAGGCTATAGAAATAATAGAAAAATCAAATTTCTTGGATATGAAAACTGAACTCACCAAAATATGCGCTAGACTGAGGTGAGTATGATGGTATAGTCAGTTTCTGAAAATTCCAATTTCTGACCCTTGAAACTGGACCTTCAAAATTCTGGACTGGTACTTCTGGTACTCGTTCTGGTTTCCTGGTTTTCTGGTACTTCTAGTTTTCTGGTACCATTGAAAACTAGGGTTTCACTTTCCGGGAGTTTTATCCATTGAAAAAGTGTGCTCAAGATGCCAAAAGCTTCACTAGGTTAGGGCACACTTTTCTAGATGGTTTTTAGGCAAACAATCCTCTCCAACACAAAGCCCTAATTTTCTTGTACGAAAACAATGACGTTTTTGCTTATCCAGTGAAAGGTGCTCTCATCATCTTAGCTCTGATACCATGTTAATTTTTGAGCTATTATTAGGTTTCTTTTCAATTTACTAGATAACCATAACATAGATAAGATCATTGAGAGAAACGCAATCACAAGAATACACAAGCATTTATCCTGGGAAACCCTCAAGGGGAAGAAACCCCAACAAAACTTCTTTAATATAGATTCAATAACCAAGTACAGTACCATAATAACTCTCTCTCTACGAGAGACAAACTACCATGATGCTAGACCAGAAAATAATCAAAGAACCATAGCCAATCTAATGCCAAGACAATAAACCAAACACTAGAGAATATCCACTCCCAAGCAATGTTCCTCCCTCTCTTCCTTCTTCCGACAACTGGTAACTGCACCTTCCTCCAATACTTACGCACTAGATGAGTGAGTTGAGTGAGTGTGCAAATGAGGCATTGGCTTCCTTTATTTATACAAACTGGCAAGTGTTGAAAGGAGGTGTCTCTTCACTGGCAGGGTCGACTTCTCTCTTTGGGTAGTTAGAACCACTTTAATTTTCCCGGGGGACAAATTTTTAATTTGAATATTACATTTAGGATTTAACCAATCCGCAAAAGGGCATAAGAATATTCTTAGCAGTTACACAATATTTCAACACCATATACCCGATGGAGATATTTATGTGCTTCCTCTATTAACTGCATTTCCTTTTCTAATCCTTACCTTTATTTTGATGTATTATTTAACAATTGGTGGACAGGGGAAGACATAGCCTTTACAATATTGATAGGCAATGGCTACCAATTATTGAGATTTATTTAATGTTTGGTTGTCCTTGGTAGTAAAAGTAACTCTCTTTTTTATTTTCAACCCATAAATTTTGAATCTTCACCCTTCCCATAATCAACTATCTAAGTGTGTAGATGGATTCTTGGCCTATCAAACTCACTTTCCAACTAGGATTCAGGAACAACCATTGTTTTTCCAGCTAGAAGGATCATGGTCCAACCACTTACATCCTGTTACAAAAATATCTAGATTTGTATTTAATCCATATTATTTTGAGAATGAAATGAAGGTGGAGATATAACAACGCAATACACAAAAATATTGCAAGAAATAGAGAGATACAATAATACACAATTTCTATTAATGAAGGAAATGTATATAACTATAAAAATATAGAGTGAATGAACTTGTTAGAATGGTAGAATATTATTTGTGAGAAGAGATGGGATGGCTACGACCATTTTCAAGAAGATGTTTACAATGAGGCTCGAAAGGCCTTTTTAACATAAAGCATAAATGAGAAAACCCTAAACATTCAAAACCCCAACCTTGGGAGATGAAGCTCCAAAAGGTTGAGCCATGATGGGGTTAGTTGATATTGTTGATTATTTGGGTTGGTTTTCATTGATGTCAACCCTTGAAGAAAGTCTGGTAGTGAATTCTGGTAGCACAAAGGTTTGAGTAATGGACCCAAGTTTGTTTGATTTATAATGGTATTAGTTTTAATATATTTGATGATAATACAATTCTATATGGATAGTACATGTCATGCCATTTCCGATGGTATGTGGAACGCCACATAACTCCTTACAGTTAGAGAGTTATGGCCATGTGAAGTTGAAGAACCCTCATGAGTCATCTAGAAGCCCCAAAAGGTCAAAGTAGTAAAAGTGGTTGCAAAGAAGAAATTATTTAAATAATAAAGTGAAGTGATGAATGTACTATAATTCAAAGTGGATACAAAAGAAATTATTTAAATAATAAAGTTAATGGAGAAATTACAAAGTGTACAAGTGGTTAGAAGTGGGTTAGCCCTAAAATAAGGAAAGTGGTTTAAGATGGTTAGAAGACAAATAATAAAGTGAAGTGATGAGAGTACTATAAGTCAAAGTGGATACAAAATAAATTATTTAAATAATAAAGTTAATGGAGAAATTACTAAGTGGACAAGTGGGTTAGCCCTAAAATAAGGAAAGTGGGTTAAGATGGTTAGAAGGTAACCCCTTGAGGAAGCTGCATGAAAGTATAAATAAGAGGCAAATATCTCTCATTTGATCACCTATTGAATATCATTGAAATCTATTTTTTGAAAGGTTATTTTGGTAGGTATTATTGATAGCGAAAAGTGTGGCAAGAAAAGTGCAATAGAAAAAGTGCAGCAAGAAAATTGCGGTAGGAAAAGTGCGGCAGGAAAATCATGGTAGGAAAAGTGCAGCAAGAAAAGTGCGGTAGAAAAATTGTGGCAGAAAAAGTGCAGCAGAAAAACCGCAGCAGAAAAATCGCGGCAGCAGAACGCTACAAGAAGAAAAATTTATGGTTGATGCACTTGTTTATGGTACAGGTTGATTATAGGTTGTTTGGATAGGTTATTGTGACAGGTTATTTATACAGTTTTGGTGCATGGTTGATGCATTTGTTTATGGTACAGGTTGATGTATGGTACATGTTGGCACATGTTATTGGTACAGGTTGATTACAGGTTGTTTGGTACAGGTTGGTGCATGGTTGATGCACTTGTTTATGGTACAGGTTGATGTATGGTACATGTTGTTGCAGGTTATTAGTACAGGTTGTTACAAGTTGATTGGTACAGGTTTACAACAATATATCTCACAGTGATATTGTGACAGTGGTTCCATCATTCTACTTCTACATCAGGGAGGTTGGACGGGGCAAGAACAAGTCGTTGTAGCCACCTTCCAGTTGTATTCGAAGAAAATAGGGGGTTGTAGCCTCCTTCTAGTTGTAGCCAAATAATTGGGGAGTTGGAGCTTCCCTCAGGTTGTAGCCTGAGAAACTAGGGGGTTGTAGCCTCCTTATGGTTATAGCCAGAGAATTGGGGAGTTGGAGCTTCCTTCATGTTGTATCCTGAGAAACTAGGGGTTTGGAGCCTCCTTCCATTTGCAGTTGGAAAACAAAGGAAGTTAGTGCTTCCAATGAATGTAATTCTTAAAGACATATAAGAAAAAAAATTATGTGGTTTTCTCCCACTTTGGGTTTCCACGTAAAACACTGGTGTACTGTGTATGTGTGTGATTTCTCATTTTTTTCATTGTTTATTTACTCTAAAAATATTGGATGATAACGCTACATTGATATAACACTTGCATTTTATGGTGAAAAGGGATTAAATTTCTCTATTATTGATTCACCCCCCCTCTCAATAATCCAATAGATATGTCAACTTACCGAGGGCGTAACTTTTGCAAACGATCTTCATTTAGGGCACACGATATCTTGGGACTAGCCGAGGAGAACACATTTTTACCGTACCTAATTGAAAGCCCCCCGCCCCCTCCTCCCCCCCTCGAAAAAAAAAGAAGGTCATCATTTAGGGCCTCAAAACATCCCCAAAAATTTAGGACCCAGAAAAAATGTAGAAAAACTACCAACGTGGAAAATCATGTTTTGAGCCAGTGTAATGGTTGGGTGGCCACTGATATCCATCTGGATCAATATTCAATATTGTCTTTCCTTTTGTCTCACAACCTAGTAGAGGCATGTACAATTCTCCAGACCTTTTCTATGTGTGATGTTTCCACTATTAGATTCATTGCTTAGATATGTTCTTAATATAACAATACATGCAAAGTAATAATGCCAATTATTCATCAGGATACATGCATCATAAATAAATATAATGTTAATTCCCCCCTTGGAACATGGCTCATTGTCATGAAAATTTTTAAAGCTATGTAGTTTGTTTTTAGTGGGAACTAGGAGGATACCCTATAGGTCCTAAAAATAATCTAGGTTATTAATCATTAACTAGGGTGAAATTGGTGTTTTAGAGATTAGGAAGCTATTAAAAGTTTGCATTAAACCTCTTCATTGTGATACTTCAAAATCATATCATGTGTACCACTTTTTAGGGTCAACACAATCCACAACCAAGGAGGAGATTATTATGTGTGTATGTGTACTTGACAAGCTTGACACATTCAACTATTTCATAAAACTTGACAAGATTTTTGTTTCACTGGAATTTATTTATATTTATAGATTCAAATACGTATATATATAAGAAGAGTGAATTAGAACCAACTCATACAAAAATTCATAAACTTACCTGAATTGATGTTTAGCAAGGCCTTACCATGCAATATGAGGAAAATCTACACATCAAATTCATCTCAACAATAAACACAAAACCTGGAAGTTCACACTCAATTCTATATGCCCGACCATACTTTTTCAACATAGATTTAGTACTTTATTTCACAAAATTAACCTTAGTTAATATGTTTCTTTAACCTTACTAGATACGATACTATGAGTGTTTACAACTACCTTTGACATTTTTCCAAATAACGTCAATTCATGGAAATCTATTTATGGATTTTTTTAATTAATTAAAACATGGATTAACATAATTAATAAATTAGAGATAATTACTCCACTTGATCATCAAGATATCAATAACATAAAAACCCATAGAGAATATCTTCACATTCCTTTATTTCATGCACAACAATGTAATTCACTCGTTCATTAAACACTTGAGCAACAAACTCATAACAAAGTCGATTTCCATATAAAATTTATCAAACACATATTATGAAAACTAATGATAATTTTTTCTTAATTTAATAACACATAAAATTCAAGACAATTTAGATCTTATAATGAATATTATTTTAAATTAAACATGTGAATCTCACCATTTTTTATTCACAATGTAATTCACATTATGAAATCATTTTGTTTAATAGTAAAAGTAAAGAAAATAGAATAAAATAGCATCTATAGAAATTCCACATTCTACTTAAATGTCTCCCAATTTTTTCAAGAATAGAAACATATAACATATTTAACCCTATCCTTATTCATCAATCAAAAGTATCTCAACTTAACTCATATATAACAATCCTTCATATTTCTACTCATACAACAATCCAAAACTTAAACCAAACTTTAGTTACAAAGGTTTTTCCTTTTGCAATCATCATTTCTCCATATTTTCAGTTTAAAATCTATGTTTCCCATCTACATGAATGATCTTCGTTTTCTTCTAAACATCCACTATACAATTGAACCTTCTGCATGACACATGCATTATTATATTGCACATATTAACTCTAAAGGACACAATGACATTCATTCATGCAATTTTAAAAAAATAAGAAACTTAACCTTGATCTCACTCTATTAATTAACTGATGTTGTTGGATGTTATAATATATAGATACTCAAATTTTCTCTTAATACAACTACTTCATAACATAGTGTAAATTTCATATTAAATCAAACTAAAACTAATATAGTTCAATAAAATATAGAAAACCATTTTCTCTTGGAGATGATTTATGTTCCCTTCAAAGTACAAAGTAGATTCTAGAATATACCATTTTTTTTTTAATTCTAGAATATACCATCTTTCTCTATAAGAGAAACCAATTATGAAAATCATATTTCAAACAATCATCCATAGGATTAATAGTTCAAACCAATTATGAAAATCATATTTCAAACAATCATCCATAGGATTAATAGTTCAAGTATGGAATCCATTTCTACGATAAAAACATCTACAAGGAAACTCAAGTGAAGATTTATGCATTCCCACCGCTTGATTCCATCTACTAAAGGAAAATGCCAACTTCCAATTTTCTTTCCTTTACCATCTTGGTGAGTGCTAACCAGTTTCAACCAAACCATAAGAAACATACCACTGGAGGCTAACTAAGATATTAGCCAAAAACAAATTATGTTTTAGTGGTGTTTTTTCACAATTAAACCTATCATGGAATGGAGAACACCTTTGTGAATCAGATTTGTATGATAAAGTACTTAGTTATCTTCCATATTCAACTAACTAAGTCACTCCCATTTTATAGAACCCTATAACAAAAATAGCATCATCTCCCTACAATTCTAGTCACATCCCCCATAACCCGCTAAAATCCCCTCTATTTATAGGCATAAGGTAATTTGTTACCTCATCCTCATGCATGATTCTAAATTTTCCATTATTCACCAAAAAGTGGTAACCTCTCCCTTATTATATTTATTTTATTGAAAAACTATATCAATTATCATCCACCCCATGTGTCATTTTACTTCATTATAAATTTTTACAAATTAAGCAATTTATTTTTTTCTCATGCATGATTCTAAATTTTCCATTATTCACCAAAAAGTGGTAACCTCTCCCTTATTATATTTATTTAATTGAAAAACTATATCAATTATCATCCACCCCATGTATCATTTTACTTCATTATAATTTTTTACAAATTAAACAATTTAYTTTTTCATTGAAAAAATTATATATCAAATTGCTCCYTGAAAAWTGGTTAAATTTCTTATAAATTAATAAAACCATGGRTTTATTTGATGTTGATAGGTCCAAAAGGTCTGTGAAGTAAGAAAGGGAAAACACAKGATGCCAAGTYYCAACTAGAYCWAYTCTCRTTTGGTATAWCATTTCSAACYAGTATGTGGGTYTGGTTGCCACTCTAAAAGATTTTATAATATGAATYTGAGAATGAAATGTTCTCATATGAATTAAAATYTGAACTAAAAAATCTAACTAATGTTATCTAAAACTATTCTAAGTGATTTCTACATCAATCTAATCTATCATRATCARGAGCAAAACTAACAGAGTATGACCATAGTGAAAGATGTTATTACCTACAAGCRAATTAATMCATATATGCAAWTAAAGAATTAATGCAACAATRAAATAAACATAATAMCAATTAATTGCATATCATATCAATGACATTGTTTCTGTACTCATAAGGAAATCCAYGAGAGCATAATTATTAAGARCAGAGTGTAGAACAAATTCATACAACTATATGCATAAACATTCACACAATAGTAATATGCACAAAAAGAAGTYTTAAACACACATATCTGAATMATTAATCTCCAAGATGTCTCTTTCTCTATTGATTCAAAAAAAAATAKTGTTTYRATTTACAAYAGACCAAAATCCCTCTCTTTTTCRCARTTCCCTCTTTTATAAAACAAGAGGGATTGTTTACATTCAGTAAYTRCTATGATGTCAGAGGGAATTTCARACTCATCRTTTCACATTCCCTATCTATATTTTACACAAGAGAGAATACTCAAAATGAGAAAGATCAGTTACAAAATGAGACAATTATGAKAKTCTTTGCAACTCCATTCTATCCYRATATTCTTTCCATAGTGCATAGTCTTCCAAGATTGTCTYTATCTTTCCCAGCTACATTTTCTCCAGGTCCAACTTCCTATTGCATATTTTTTTTKTCACTTCCAACTTTAAGCTTTKCTCGGTCCTTTTGATGAAGCCCTTGGCTAGAGTAAWCAATTTTATTGGCTTCATCAGATGGTCATTTAAGACCTCCTTGCTAACCTCTGTAAGATGTTSAATAAACTCTTKGTTGGAATCCCTTTTTTCTTCTACTTATGTTATTCTCAWTTTAKCATAGGATGCATCATCAATGTTGGGAATAATTTCRACTCTTAATTCCTCCACTAGTCCATCATAATCATTCCATAATATCTTGTAGGAATTTTTCAYTGTCTTCTRAATGCTTATGATGTCCTCTAAGAGGGATTTCCATGTATCAAACATAGCCTGGTATTTTATCTTCTACCTGAGAGGAAAATAGAAAATTTCCTAGTATGGCCATTAGAGGGGTACATTCTTAAGGAGGTATGTCAAAAATTCCCACACTCATAGTTGTTGGACTATTTTTAGCCTCATCCAATTTCCTTTTCTACTTGTTCATCTTCCTTCCTCTTTGCCTTGAACTCAACAACCTTTTCTTTCTCTTCCTCTTCTTTATTTTTCCTTTTCTCTACCTCTACAACCAACCTCTGTTTTTCTACTCCTTGTTTTTCCACTTCCTATTTTTCATTTTTTTTTTTAATTCTACATCTGTTAGTGACTTCGCCTCCTATTCAATTCTCTTCTTTCTCTCATGTGCAATCTTCTTCAATGATTCATCTCTCTTATTCTTGTCATCCAATTTGGTTTCCTTTTTCTCTTTATACTTCTTCTTTCCTCTGACTTCCTTTGGGGCCTTTTTCTTTTTCTCTTTTATCTCTTCCTATTTTCTTTGGTATTCCTCTTCTCCTTTCAAGTATTTCAGGTGTCTTTCCTCTGTCTTTATTTTTTCTTCTTGTTCCTTTTCTTCTATTTTTTCTTGGTCCTTCTCTAGGAGCAATAGGAACTGTTATTTAGTTACCTTCCTTATTTCTTCTTCTTCCATTAGAAGTTTTTCTCTAGTTGGATCATCTAGAAACATGTGTAGTACTTCTTCAAAGAATAAAACCCTTTGAATATATCATCTGCATAGTTTATTTCTTATATTTAAGGGTGCATTAAACTAACAACCTTGATAGGATTGATTTCTATATCTTTTGGGTCATGTCCTCTGGGTTCCCCTTTACATAGGAATATCTCTTCCAGGGATTTTCTTCCTTTCTAGCATGAGGACCATTGTATAAATTATATATCCCTATGTTTAGGGGGAATGTGGGATATATTTTCTTACTATTTCCTAAGAGGAACGGGGTTATGCCAATTTCCATTGTTTGCTAAGCAATATCTCGGACCAACAATCTATTAGGAAGATATTTAGGTAGAATATGTGGGACCTCAGAGTTCCCATAGACCATAATATATGTATAATACTTTCCCATATACCAATCGGAAATACTTCTCAAGGTTGCTAGGGCCTCCTGGGATATTATATATGGTAAATACCCAAAAATTATAGTGTGTCGAGGAGAAAGGAATTAATCACATATTTCATATATGTATTTCTTATAATTGACATCCCATAATTCTAAAAAATATACATGCACATGTGGTTGAATAAGGTCCCATTTCCATCCAAAAGCGGGAACGTGGATAGTAGAGCATATAACATCAATGAGGCATGCAAACATGAAAAAGCTAGGATTTTTCATACCTCGGGCATCCTTGATTTTCTGAAAAATGTTGAAGGCTAGTTTTTTTTCTCAATTGAATATTTGGACCATTTTTATCACTATGTATGCCATCGAGAACCATTCCATATGGAAGTGTGTGCTCATTTCTTCTCCATACAACCGATATATCATGGTATTCAACATCCTGTAGGGATTCTTTAGGTACTATGCAAGGATCATTTGTTCCCCTTTCTTGACCCATCTCTACTCGTCAACCCACCACTCCTCCATCAATTCTTCAAAGACCTTGTTAGCTTCCCCAAAATTCTCTAGGAACAACTCGTTCAAAGAGATTGTGGGTTCAAGGAGGTGATATCAAAGTCTTATGTCTTCTAGTTTTAAGGATACTATCGAAAGCTTCAATTTACTCATTATTGCAACTCTATATTTGTCAAGGTGTGCGAGGAACCATCTTTTTGTGTCATTATAACGAAACAACATCCGACATAAAACTAACAGGGGAATGTAACTTTTCTTGATATTATGATATACTCCCAAGTCTTTGTCCTCAGGAAGGAAATCTCCACTATTGAAAATCCTATATATTTCATCATACATGGGATAGTGATCCATCCCATTGCGGTAATTGGCGTCTATATCCAAGATGTCAATTGAACTCACAACGAGTGGTAGTACATTTTACATGATGCTTTTCTCTCTTCTGGTTTGCGGTTGTAACATGGAATTTTCTCAATTTTTGCAATAGACAAAACCCACATAAGTTTATCGGACTAATACAACAATATAGATAATTGAAATTAATCCATTCACACACCCATCGTCCTAGAATTCAATATAGATCTCAATTTGGCTCGCAATCACAGTATGCACAACACATTTTTTTGCAAACTTATAGAATATGAATGAAGTGTTATTTAGGGTTAAAAGATGTTATGTATTCACAATTTACCCTAAATATCCTGTAATTAATGTTCATTGGAAGAAAACTTTTGTTTAGGTGCAAGACTGCATTGTCATAAATGCTCTTGGAAGTACAAATCTTCTCAGATTTGTGTATCAGACACATAGCAATCGAGATGTCAGGCTTGAAAAATTTCCCCAATAGTACTATCGGTATGATCCATTAAAATGTTTGAAATACACCATTTTTTGCATGCCTTTCAATGGAGACTCTTAAGGAATATTCCATTTATACATGGAGAATTGTTCTAGGGAAACAATTATGCATGTACATTTTTTAGTTGTGGGTTGGCGCTAGCATGAAAAGGTTATCAACTTTAACACTTTGAGACTTCAGATTAGCCTTATCAGAGTGTACCATCGGTCCAAAGGAAAAATAAGATTAAAAACTCACTTTAATAGAGGGGTTCCGATAGTGTTATCAGAGAAGGCTATTAGAGAGGGGTCATTGGAGAGAATAATGTATCTGGGTTGGCCATCGTTCCAATGGGGAAGGTATCAAAAGAATATTCACACCACAAATATAGTTCCTGTATGAAACAACCTTAGTTGTAAAAAGGTTAATATGCTTGGATAATATCAGGTCAATCCACAAATGACCTTCACCACATAAGTTTAGCAGTTATGTGAGGGACCGACTCCACACATATTACATTAACCATGTAGACTGATTCTTTGGGCCAATAATGGTTTGACATGAAGACATGGGATAAGTTCCTTACAATGTAGTGAAACTGTATGCCTTAGTACAACTCTATCAGAAAGACCCCATTGGAGTCTAAATTGTGCACATGGCGTAAATCTTTCCAATTGATAGGACTCTAACAGAAAGCCTCCTGATAGTGCTATCGTAAAGGGTTTATCATTGAGGAAATTGGTGTTACTTGTTGTTTCACTCTGAAGAGCAATGTTTCAATGGAGAACAATCTGATAGCAATCAGGCATAGTCATATGGGCTAAGAGGATTAACAAACGTAGGGAGAAAATTCACAAAAACCCTAACTATCACATGTGTTATTAGGCTAGGCTTAGGGATGTATAGGTAGAATGTTAGTTTCCCGTACCAATAAAGAATCAAGTTAGTAGTGATCAAATCCCTCACCAAAATTTTGATAAGGGGGTACCCACTGAAATCCTCTAAGGTAGAGAATTTTAGTGGGTAGTTATGGGGGCACAACATTTAGGATAACCTACATTAGCTAAAAATTCATAATTTATATTATTGGGGAATAAGGACTTCACACTTAACTATGGCCCCTACCCTTGATCATAACTATGAGCCATGCCACCTCCCGCGACAAAAGTACTCAAAATAGGAATGTCACCTACAATCCTAAATATATAGTTATACTACTCTATCTAATTTCATCATCTCACATATCTATGAAGAGACTCAATGTCTCTTCTATTGATACTAAGTAGGCAAGTTAGAAAACATATATTGATCACAATACAACTTCTTAATCATGTGCCACACCCATATGTTGGTGACAACACAAGGATTCACCTTATGTCCTACTCATGCAAGAACATACACACATACAAAGTAGATCAAAGAAAAATAGTAATCATAACCAATTTAATTTCTTCATTACACAAGTTACTCTTAATGAGTTTCATTATCAAACTTCCAACCTAGAGTTTTTCCAAACAATTATAACATCTGCTTAATTGTAACAATCAATTACATATATTATGAATATT
>JZKD02S1618963.1:87839-99872 GCA_000966675.3 Picea glauca
ATAATAGAGAAATTTAATCCCTTTTCACCATAAAATGCAAGTGTTATATCAATGTAGCATTATCATCCAATATTTTTAGAGTAAATAAACAATGAAAAAATGAGAAATCACACACCTACACAATACACCAGTGTTTTATGTGGAAACCCAAAGTGGGAGAAAACCACCTAATTCTTTTTCTTATATTTCTTTAAGCATTACATTAATTAGAACCACCAAATTACTCTGTTTTCCAACTGCAACTGGAAGGAGGCTCCAACCCCCTAGTTTCTCATGATACAACATGAAGGAAGCTCCAACTCCCCAATTCTCTGGCTACAACCAGAAGGAGGCTACAACCCCCTAGTTTCTCAGGCTACAACCTGAGGGAAGCTCCAACTCCCCAATTATTTGGCTACAACTAGAAGGAGGCTACAACCCCCTATTTTCTCCAGATACAACTGGAAGGTGGCTACAACGACTTGTTCTTGCCCTGTCCAACCTCCCTGACGTAGAAGTAGAATGATGGAACCACTGTCACAATATCACTGTGAGATATATTGTTGTAAACATGTACCAATCAACTTGTAACAACCTGTACCAATAACTTGTGACAACATGTACCATACATCAACCTGTACCATAAACAAGTGCATCAACCATGTACCAACCTGTACCAAACAACTTGTAATCAACCTGTACCAATAACATGTGCCAACATGTACCATACATCAACCTGTACCATAAACAAATGCATCAACCATGCACCAAAAATGTATAAATAACCTGTCACAATAACCTATCCAAACAACCTGTAATCAACCTGTACCATAAACAAGTGCATCAACCATGCACCAACCTATACCTCAAACTTTTTCTTCTTGTAGCGTTCTGCTGCCGCAATTTTTTTGTTGCGGTTTTTCTGCTGCACTTTTTCTGCCACGATTTTTCTACTGCACTTTTCTTTCCGCACTTTTCTTACCATGATTTTCCTGCCGCACTTTTCCTACCGCGATTTTCTTGCTGCACTTTTTCTACTGCACTTTTCTTGCCGCACTTTTCGCTATCAACAATACCTGCCAAAATAACCTTTCAAAAAATAAATTTCAATGATATTCAATAGGTGATCAAATGAGAGATATTTGCCTCTTATTTATACTTTCATGTAGCTTCCTCAAGGGGTTACCTTCTAACCATCTTAACCCACTTTCCTTATTTTAGGGCTAACCCACTTGTCCACTTAGTAATTTCTCCATTAAATTTATTATTTAAATAATTTATTTTGTATCCACTTTGACTTATAGTACACTCATCACTTCACTTTATTATTTGTCTTCTAACCATCTTAAACCACTTTCCTTATTTTAGGGCTAACTCACTTCTAACCACTTGTACACTTTGTAATTTCTCCATTAACTTTATTATTTAAATAATTTCTTCTTTGCAACCACTTTTACTACTTTGACCTTTTGGGGCTTCTAGATGACTCATGAGAGTTCTTCAACTTCACATGGCCATAACTCTCTAACCGCGAGGAGTTATGTGGCGTTCCACATACCATCGGAAATGGCATGACATGTACTATCCATATAGAATTGTATTATCATCAAATATATTAAAACTAATACCATTATACATCAAACAAACTTGGGTCCATTACTCAAACCTTTGTGCTACCAGAATTCACTACCAAACTTTCTTCAAGGGTTGACATCAATGAAAACCAACCCAAATAATCAACAATATCAACTAACCCCATCAGGGCTCAACCTTTTGGAGCTTCATCTCCCAAGGTTGGGATTTTGAATGTTTAGGGTTTTCTCATTTATGCTTTATGTTAAAAAGGCCTTTGGAGCCTCATTGTAAACATCTTCTTGAAAATGGTCGTAGCCATCACATCTCTTCTCACAAATAATCTGCCACCATTCTAACAAGTTCATTCACTCTATATTTTTATAGTTATATACATTTCGTTCATTAATAGAAATTGTGTATTATTGTATCTCTCTATTTCTTGCAATATTTTTGTGTATTGCGTTGTTATATCTCTGCCTTCATTTCATTCTCAAAATAATCTGGATTAAATACAAATCTAGATATTTTTGTAACAGGGTGTAAGTGGTTGGACCACGATCCTTCTAGCTGGAAAAACAATGGTTGTTCCTGAGTCCTAGTTGGAAAGTGAGTTTGATAGGCCAAGAATCCATATACACACTTAGATAGTTGATTGTGGGAAGGGTGAAGATTCAAAATTTATGGGTTGAAAATAAAAAAAGAGTTACTTTTATTACCAAGGACAACCAAACATTAAGTAAATCTCAATAATTGGTAGCCATTGCATATCAATATTGTAAAGGCTATGTCTTCCCCTGTCCACCAATTGTTAAATAATACATCAAAATAAAGGTAAGGATTAGAAAAGGAAGTGAAGTTAATAGAGGAAGCACATAGATATCTCCATCGGGTATATGGTGTTGAAATATTGTGTAACTGCCAAGAATATTCTTATCCCCTTTTGCAGATTGGTCAAATCCTAAATGTAATATTCAAATTAAGAATCCGTCCCCCAGGAAAATTAAAGTGGTTCTAACTACCCAAAGAGAGAAGTCGACCTTGCCAGTGAAGAGACACCTCCTTTCATCACTTGCCAGTTTGTATAAATAAAGGAAGCCAATGCCTCATTTGCACACTCACTCAACTCACTCATCTAGTGCGTAAGTATTGAAGGAAGCTGCAATTACCAGTTGTCGGAAGAAGGAAGAGAGGGAGGAACATTGCTTGGGAGTGGATATTCTCTAGTGTTTGGTTTATTGTCTTGGCATTAGATTGGCTATGGTTCTTTGATTATTTTCTGGTCTAGCATCATGGTAGTTTGTCTCTCRTAGAGAGAGAGTTATTATGGTACTGTACTTGGTTATTGAATCTATATTAAAGAAGTTTTGTTGGGTTTTCTTCCCCTTGAGGGTTTCCCAGGATAAATGCTTGTGTATTCTTGTGATTGTGTTTCTCTCAGTGATCCTATCTATGTTATGGTTATCTAGTAAATTGAAAAGAAACCTAATAATAGCTCAAAAATTAACATGGTATCAGAGCTAAGCTGATGAGAGCACCTTTCACTGGATAAGCAAAAACGTCATTGTTTCCGTACAAGAAAATTAGGGCCTTTTGTTGGAAAGGATTGTTTGCCTAAAAACCATCTAGAAAAGTGTGCCCTAACCTAGTGAAGCTTTTGGCATCTTGAGCACACTTTTTCAATGGATAAAACTCCCAGAAAGTGAAACCCTAGTTTTCAATGGTACCAGAAAACCAGAAGTACCAGAAAACCAGGAAACCAGAACGAGTACCAGAAGTACCAGTCCAGAATTTTGAAGGTCCAGTTTCAAGGGTCAGAAATTGGAATTTTCAGAAACTGACTATACCATCATACTCACCTCAGTCTAGCGCATATTTTGGTGAGTTCAGTTTTCATATCCAAGAAATTTGATTTTTCTATTATTTCTATAGCCTAGAGGGCTAGGGTTTCTACTACAAGAAAGAAGGGCTACCGGTATGAGGGTAGAAATTAGGCTGGAAGGATCTGGAAACTTCATATCTTGGAAGCATAGGTTGCAGATGATTCTAGACGACAATGATATCCTAGAACATGTTACAGTGGGTGTACTAGAACCAGAGGAAAAAGAGCAAAAGACCAAGCATAAGAAGAATGAAAAGAAAGAAAAGAGATTTGTGTCAGATTCAGTAAAGGATCACTTGATCCCTCATATATCTGAACTACAGACAAAAAGTAAAACGTATGAATCACTCAACAGGTTATATGAAAGAAAAGACATTAACTATAATCTTGCCTTAAGAAATCAGCTTCGTAATATGAAGATGGAAAACTCAGAATCTGTCTCATCCTATCTTATCTGAGTTTATCAGATTAGATATCAGCTTGCAGCTATTGGAGATGTCATTAGTGACAAAGATCTTGTAACCACAATCCTAAATGGGTTTCCAACATTTTGGATTCCTTTTGTACAAGGAGTGTGTGGAAGAAGCAAGTTACCCAAGTTTGAAAAGTTATGGGCAGATTGCACACACGCGGAATCTAGACTTGTAGACCAACAAAAGAGATTAATTGTTGACGAAGAGAAAGCTCTTACAGTTCAAAAGAACATAAGAAGTTCCTTCAGGAAGAACAATAAATAAGCTAACTCCGTAAGAGTTCCAGATCTGAATAAAGATAGCAAATGGTGGATTCTGTGGAGCCTCTCCACACAAAACCAAAAGATAAGTATTTATGTTTATTTTTAGTATCTTGTTTACTTTAATACTTTATCATTACAAGTTATATTTTTGTGAGAATGTTAATTAACCTCATTTTATTTCAGTGTCTATGCAGATTTATGAAGGAAGTATCAAACAAGAGGATGAAGAAAGAGATAAAATATTTATTTCAGGTATGATCACTCATGAGACTAACAAAGCTATGTGTTTAGCTATGATAGTAAGGGAAAACTTGGTAATTTCATAGCTAGAGTGAAAAAGAGTTCAAAAGTCTTATTCATGATTAGGGTTTCAGATGTGTACATGGTTGAACAAGTTTTGATTAAGAAAAGTTGTGTACTACTCTGATATAAATCATGATATAGTTTTATTTGATTACTGCTTATGGTTACTGACTGATTGGCTAAGTGACATATCTCAGAAAGCATACTGTAAGTAAATTTATAGGTCTCGAAAGAAAAAACTTATGCCTTGACTTGCAGAAGTTAGACAACATGAGAAGGACTGATGATATGGTGACAATCAGTAAGAAACAGATAATATCTAGTATTCATATAGGAGCAGGAGGCTCCTAAATATGCATAACAAAAATGTTCAAGATGAAGAGAAAGATCGCTACTCAGATATAGTTGATGAGATGCAGGTAACTACAGGTTGCTCCAGTACCATTCTTATAGATGCAGAGGGAGTAGGTTGATCCAGTATGAAGTCATAAAGAAAGAAATGTTCGAACTCGAGAAGGCACCCAATATGTTACAGAAGAGAACTTCAAGGATGATGATTATCAAATGTTACACAGTTAAAGAAGCTCTTAGTTTGGTGCAATAGGGAACTATGTCTCCGAGTTCGAAATGGAGGATCGTGATTTGGTGCAGTTAGGAAAGAAGTGGTCCATGGAACAGTTTACTCAATGGATGAGTAATGAGATATTTTGATCAAGATGAAAGTTATCTAGCAGATGGATGGTGCCCAACATATGGGTAGCATGGTATTATACCATGGAAAGATTTTGGACCACAATATATTTTTTCAAATCCCATAGCAAGACCTTCGTAGAGAAGGGGAATGAGAAATTTTTCAAGGTTGGCCTTTGTCCAAGTGTTGAGTTTTGGATACTCTAGGGACATGCTAGAATACCCTCATAGAGAGGGGTGTGACCACCCTCGTAGAGAGGAGTGTGGATGTTTCTCCAAGGGGTAGCGAGCAGATACTCTTATTTGGCCAAGAATTGAGTATCCCGAAACACAAACCTTGACCATGTGGAATGGTTACTTGGCTCTTGAGGTTTGTGTCATGATCCTGCGTGGATCATGGAAAGGGAGTCTAGTCTTTCCCAGGCTAGCATCTTAGCTTCTCTAGTTCATGTGGGATGACTAGGAGTGAATATATGGTAGTAGTCCTCCCCAATGCATGGTTGAGATAGATGACTACAAGAGAAGGGAGAACACAAAAGGAATGGAAAAACTCATAGAATATATTCTATGTGGAGATAAGACATCTTTTGTGTGAAGATAAGATATCTAATATGTGAAGATAAGATATCTTCTGTGTGAATATAAGAAACAATATCTTCTGCATGAAGATGAAAGAAAGAAAGAGTATCTTCTGCACGAAGATAAAGAGAACAAAACTGATTTAATATGGATTCATGGAGAACCAATCAGTGATTGTGGTGCCAGATGACCAAGTGGATTATATTGATGCCTCCTATTATCTAGTTGATGTTGTTACCCAGTTGATGATGTTACCCAGTTGATGATGTTGCCCAATTGATGATGTTATCCAGTTGATGTTTTTGTCCAATTGATGATGATTATCCAGTTGATGATATTGTTCAGTTGATGATGACATCTAGTGACCTGTCAAAAGATAAAGAATATCCTTCTTGTTAAGAGGGAGTGTTGAAATATTGTGTAACTACAAAGAATATTCTTATCCCCTTTTGCGGATTGGTCAAATCCTAAATGTAATATACAAATTAAGAAGTCAACCCCCAGGAAAATTAAAGTGGTTCTAACTACCTAGAGAGAGAAGTCGGCCATGCCAGTGAAGAGACACCTCCTTTCAGCGCTTGCCATTCTGTATAAATAAAGGAAGCCAATGCCTCATTTTCACACTCACTTAGCTCACTCATCTAGTGAGTAAGTATTGAAGGAAGTTGTAGTTACCAGTTGTCGAAAGAAGGAAGAGAGGGAGGCACATTGCTTGGGAGAGGATATTCTCTAGTGTTTGGTTTATTTTCTTGGCATTGGATTGGCTATGGTTCTTTGATTATTTTCTAGTCTAGCATCATGGTAGTTTGTCTCTCGTAGAGAAAGAGTTATTCTAGTACTGTACTTGGTTATTGAATCTATATTAATGAAGTTTTGCTGGCTTTTCTTCCCATTGAGGGTTTCCTAGGATAAATGCTTGTGTACTCTTGTGATTGTGTTTCTCTCAGTGATCATATCTATGCTATGGTTATCTAGTAAATTGAAAAGAAACCTAATAATAGCTCAAAACTTAACATATGGAACCTCATTGGTAGTTGAGTAAGGTTTGTGACCTCATGGTGACTCTTATGGAGCTATGGAAAATCATTAGTAGTGAAGCCCCATCCGAGGGATAAAATATCTACACGTTGTGAAAAAATTTATATCCAAAATCTACTAGGCCTCGTGATGGAAACATTGCTTTGGATCATTGATGCAAGAATTAAATAAATAAACCTCATCATTTCATCATCGTGGCATGGTAGATGAGCCTCATTGGTTGGTATGAAGGTATGATTGTTGTATTTATCACCATGTAAGATTTATTAGGATGTATTAACTTCAAGTTCTGATCCAATGATACCTATCATAGACTCATGGCCCTACCCTATGTGTTTTCATTTATTAAGGAAAACAACAATCTACCTAAATTGATTGATCTAGAGACCCACTTTTAAATTTTTAATTAACTCTTTTTAGTTATGATTTTGATTAGATAACGGTTTGTACTTTGGGTGATTTTTATTTAACTTTAATTTAACTTTTGATATTTTTTTTATGGACACTTTCTAAGCCTCATGACCCTCTCACTTGAAATCCCTAAAGTCCCTATGAGCCTTATTTGACATTTCAAATTTTAACCCTATGTTTAAAACTTGTTATTATAGGATCTTTATTAAAAAAAATTAACAAACATATGAAATAAAAGGATAGAGGCTAAGTTGAGTAAATGTGTTCTTACTTTACTTTTGGGTTTGATTCACTTTAATAGTCCAATCATCAATTTGGGCCTTTCTCGAAAAAACCATTTCATCAAAATCAATTTTTCCCCTATTTTGAACTAGGCCACTTTTCCTCTCCTTTCAAAAATTTGGACTGCTAATCTATTTTTGACATTAATTGCCAAGTCTAAAATAGGCCTGATTCCTAGATCATTCCTTTCCCAACTTAAATTTGAAAACAATATTAATTTTTCCCGGATTTCTAAATCAACCTCTTTTTCCTCTACCTTTCAAACATTTGACTGACAAACTTATTTTGACCTGGTGAAATTTAGCCTGTTCTATCTTTGAACATTCAAAAGGTGAATTTTAGAAAATGTGTTTTATTTCACAATTGGTCCTAATCCATGGATTTGACATTTTCCAAAGAAACATTAGTCGATTATTTCAAAACCCTCTACCATAAATTCAAAATACGATAAGATAAATACGATAAATTCAAGTTCTCTTGTCCATGTAAGATAGTTGTCCAAATGAAATAGAAAATGTTGAACAATGTTTTTGAAAAATGAACAACCTTCTCAAACGATAGTAGGGATCTGGATATAAAACAATCATTTCATGGGCTTTTTTGTATTTGGACCATTTCTCGATTTGTGCATGTCATCCTTGCGCAGGGACCATGCTAATCTTCTTTGTATCGTTCTAATTTTATCAGATGTTTTTGAAGAGACATCACCATTATGCATTTGTTAGATTGTGACTTAATAGTTAAGATGATGTCATTAACTTGTGATTATATGTAGAACTTGTGACGAGAAATTGGCCATAAAAATATTATTTTATAAAGTAAAAAAATTAAAGATATGTGATATTAGATATGAAATTTTGAATATCCTATGGTTATATTAAATATTTGTTATAATGCTAAAAACTAAAACATCTTTAAAATAAAAAGACATCAGATCTTTTCATAGAGCTGCAATAAAAATTTAAAAATAATAATTATATTTTACAATAAATTAAATTGTATTTATACTATATTGTTGCAACTCAGAAAGGCCTGCCAATGGACAATGCATATATTAAATGAAAATGAAAATTAAAACCCACTTATAGTGTGCATTTAAAATCAAATGCAGTCTTATATTCCAGCTAATCAGGCAGGCAGACAATCCAAAAAACTATATATAACATTGTCTGCATCTTTTGAAAGCAAATAAAAAACTGAAATCAATTTCGATTAAAAAGTTACACTCAGATTGTTTACGAAATTGGCATATATTTTAGAAGAGATGTTTGAGGGCACAAGGCCATAATCTGTTCTAGATTGACATGTTTAGACCACAGTTTTATGTTATTGAACATAATCTAGATAATTATTAGAGTGACCAATAAAAAAGAGTAGGTAGAACATAAAACGAAGAATTGTAGGGACATAATATTTAGATTCGTACATTATATAGATAATAAATTTGTCAAAAGTAGCAATGCTTCTAGTGTTCAAGTGCTTCATCTCAACAGAATACGAGGTATCCATGGACAAAATAAAGATTATAATCATAATAAGAGTAATTTCATTATAACATTTTATCATCCCATAGATCGTACTTAGCCCATAAATGAATACAAGATATGTATTATTGCTTTCTATTCTAAACTTCAAACCATCCCGTCATTGTTTTCCACAAGTTAACTTCATCCATGAAAATACATAAAGAATGTGGTCATTCAACATTGTGACAAATCTAATTATAAAAATACAATACAAACATAGAAAGATATTGCAATCAATTTACAAACAGGTTATTTGGTTGTTAGATCTCTCACAGAAGATACCTTTGTTGAACTATGACTATTCCCAGCAACTGTGTTCTGTAGATAATAATAATATATTATAATCTAAGTTCACGTCAAGCCCTAGATTTTTTAAGTGATTTATCAAATCAAATCGGTGTTTTGTAGATAATAATAATATATTATAAGAAAAGTTCACCTCGAGTCCTAGCTTTTTAAAGAGATGTATCCCTCCACGTAGCATGCATGCACAAACTCACATGTGCGAATCAGAAATCATGTTCCACGCATATCTCTCATACAATGAGTGTCTCACCCAAAAATGAGTTGTTGCTTTTCCTACCTAAAATGGGGTCGGTTTCTTCTTGCTGATGAGATTCAATGAACTGCATTTCGATATGCTTACTCCAACTGGGTATGACACTGAGTTATCTCGATCAACTGAAACTGAGTGAGAAACCGAGTGAGGAGGTTCTCGCACCAACTATTGATTTGGAATGAATTCTTATATCTATGATGATGTTAGTGAATTTATGATGATTCTTTGAATGAATTTCCTATCACCGCAGTTTATTCTATCTGGGACTTCTTTCCCTATGCCTAGCTGACGACCACATTCTTCCTTTCGATTATCTTGCATATGTGAATGAGTTATAGGTATAATAAATTTTGTTCTTTTACCATATATGGATTCATCAAATATTTTCTTGATAAAAATAGTTGTGAGTTCATAAAACAATTAGGAATATGAGAATTCTGAAATGGTAATATTTGTTAATTTGGGGAATAGTCAAATTTTAAATTGTTGTCAATAGCATTTGTTTTCATTTTTAGTGGTGCTTTTTAGTCAACTATATGCATATATGATAAAGTAGAGAATAAAGACTTACGATGTTGTAACGATAGATCCCATCACTTTAGCCATAAAGTAGTTTGCATTTTTCTGGTGTTGCCCATAAAGCCACTAAGAAAGTTGAAGCTGAGGTAAGACTCTGGCTAGGTCTATGTCCAAAAATAGAACCTTGGCCGAATGATTGTAATGTTTAAGCCAATCCGAATCTAGTTTGTTATAGTTACTATTCATAAATGAGTTAAGAGAAAAACCTATTTAGAATATTTCAATGTAGAGATCCACTTTTTTGAATGGCATCATCCCACACAAATGTCAGAACCCAATTAACATTCTACTTTTTTCAATGAAATGTGCTAAATCTTGATGGCTTTTACAATTTTAAGCCCTAAATAGTGGCACATTACCCCTTAATTAGGGAATATTACATTAGTAATGTGATTTTATTTATGTTGGCTTGGGTCCATTAGTTGTAATTTTACCTCCTAGTCTCCTATATATACCAAGGAGACCTTTTCATTTGGAATCATCTTGTATTTAGAAATCTATGTGGTGTATAAGGAGGTTTCCCCCTCGAAGAGGATTATTATCTAAAATTCTCTCTTTTTCAAGGCGTTGAGTACTTATTATGAGGTTTTTCTATGCTATCTTGGTATTTGGTTCCTAATATTTGGTATCAGAGCTCAAGGTCTTGGGGTTTCTCTGCTACATCTAAGACACCCTAGAATTTTTTCTATAATTTGTTTTATATGACGTTTCCAAAGGAACCCCTTGGAGGATATTTTGTAGATGGATCAAGGTACGTTGGGTTAAAATTTCATCTCTTGAGGCCTTATACTTTCAGAGATCTAGCCTGTGTAAGATAGGGTTATGGAATCATCCTGAATTTAGTCATTGTGGAATGTTTGCTATGAAATTTTTTATGTAACGTTTCAGACACTGAAATCCAGAGGATATTCATATAAATTATTAAGGTGTCTGTGATAAAAATTTCATCTTCTAGGTCATCTTACATTTGTAGATACACCCTGTGGAAGATAGGGTATCTGACTAGTCTCAAGCAAGTGTTCCGGGTAAAACAATCATAAATCATTCATAGAATATCCAAATTGTGTGAGACTAGTTGTAGTGGATAGTAGACAATTTTTAGTATTTCATGTACAATTTTCAAAATGTTATATCAATTATTTTGTGTGGGCAACTCTATACAAGTGAGATCTCTAGGAAAGGCCAAAAATAAGCAAGTTGTGGGGAAGTTACCATAAATTCCACTTGGCACATCCAATTTTGATCAGACCCATGGCATTGTAAAGAAGAAATATTAGAGAAATACAAAAAATAAATTTTCATACCCAGAAGGGATGAAATTTTGGAGATACAGCAGAAGAAAGATTGTCTAGCAGAACCACCTCAAAATCAAGGTTTAAAAGTGATACTTGGACAACATGCCACCAAAAAAGGGAACTTCTACACCAAATAATCCTCCAAACAGTCCTACTTCGACTCTTGATGAAGGTGAAGAAATGCGTAGGGACATAAATGATTTACAAAAGAAGAAAATAACAAAAGATGAACTACAAGGGATGATGGATGGTTTAAAAAGGGAGATCATGGAAGGATTGAAAAATTACCTAATAGAGAGGACACCTGAAAGTGAAAATGTATCCCATGAAATTCATGATGAGGACATAAGGAAGATGAATCAAGAATGGAGAAACTCCAACTTTGGGTTGAAGACCAACCACTTTCCTAAGATCGATATGAGGAAGTTTGATGGAAAGGACCCAATCACATGGATACTTCAAATGGAGCAATTCTTTTATATACATGATGTGCCACATACACAAAAGGTACGAATTGCTTCTTTATATTTAGAACCTAATCAATTTGTGTGGTATCGATGGCTTTGTTCTCGCAAATCACTCGTCACTTGGACAATTTTCAC